>JAUPFR010000144.1:56799-136298 GCA_036925125.1 Oreortyx pictus | reverse complement strand
TGCGGCGGTAGCCAGGCACCAGGCGGGGGTTGACGGGCTCCAGGAAGGGCCAGGCGTCCTCGTGTGCCTCCATCTCCATCAGGATGATCCTGGTCGGGGGGGGGGGGAGGATGACGACGACACAGTCAGGAGCTGGGTAGTGGTGATGGGGGCGGGGGGGCTCTGGGGATGTGCTCCCCCCCCTATCCTTCCCAGCCCTGCCGCACTCACTCGCAGAAGGTCAGGTCTCCTGGTGGGCCCCGTGGGGGGGCTGCTCGCCGTTTGGCCGGGGACACCCCCTCGGGGCGCCGTGATGCCGCCCGGCGCCGGGGGCTGCAGTCCTCCTCCGCTGTGGCCCCCCCGGGAAGGCGGCCCCGCTTCCGCTTCTTCCCCCGCCGCGGGGAGAGGGGCTCTGGGTACTGCTGTGCCTGGATTTGGGGGTAGGGGGGGGGGGGGGGGGAGGGGGGGGGGGCGACACATAGGGTCATCAACAGCACACGGCCCCGAGGGTGGCACCGTGCAGCCCCGCAATGCTACCGTACCCGGGAGACGCAGACGGAGCAGAACCAATCGCCCTCGGGCACGGCCGCCATACGCGGGCGGTGGCAGTAGAGGTGGCAGCCGCGGTCGCAGCCGTCGCACAGCAGCAGGTTCTCATCGTCATCTCCACGTCGGCACACCAGGCACGTCTGCAGGGGATGAGGGGCTCAGTTTGGTGCTCCCCAGACCCCACCAACTCCCCCCAGATCCCTCTGGCCCTCCCTTGACCCTGCCAGACCCCCCCCCCCAGGCCCCTCCAGCCTTACCTAGACCCCTCTCAGTCTCCTTGCAACCCTTCAACACCCCCAGACCTCCCCTAGAACACTTCAACCCCCCCAGACCCCTTCCAGTCTTCCTTAGAACCCTTCAATCCCTCCAGACTCCTCTCAGTCCCCCCTGGACCCCTCCAGGCCCCCCTGGAACACTTCAACCCCCCCCAGACCCCTCCCAATCCCCCCTGGAACACTTCAACCCCCCAAGACCCCTTCCAGTCTTCCTTAGAACCCTTCAATCCCTCCAGACTACTCTCAGTCCCCCCTGGACCCCTCCAGTCCCCCCCTGGAACCCTTCAACCCCCCCCAGACCCCTCCCAGTCCCCCCCTAGAACACTTCAACCCCTCCAGACTCCTCTCAGTCCCCCCTGGACCCCTCCAGGTCTCCCCTAGAACACTTCAATCCCTCCAGACCCCTTCCAGCCCCCCCCCTCACAGACCCCTCCCAGTCTCCCTGGAACCCTTCAACCCCCCCAGACCCCTCTGCCCCCCCCCCCCCCCCCCCAACCCTGGCAGTGTGTGCTCTCACCACTTTGTTGACGGACTTCTCCCAGGCGATGGAGCGCTCCAGTTGGTGGATGCACAGCGACACCTGCGCTGCACTGCGGCACCGCTCCAGCGTCTGCCGCCACGTCCGCACGCGGGGGGTGATCTCATAGGCGCTGTTGGGGAAGGGAGGAAGGGAAACCGTGGCTCAGCAGGGCACCGGGGGGGGGTCCCGTGGTGCGCAGGGTAACGGGGAGGGGGGGGAGCTCACATCTCGGTGGGGCTCAGCTCCTCGGGGCCACTCAGCACCGCTTTCTCCAGCACCACCTCGTGCGGTGCCCACAGCGGTTCCTTCAGGTACCGCCGCTCCACGTTCTGCTCCAGCGCCGCGAGGCGCAGCACAGCCAGGTCCAGCGGGTTGGTGTCCTCGCGGCGTGGGGGGAGCCCGTCCCGCCGGCTGCGCACCGTGATGTCCTCCAGCGGCTCCACTTTGTGCTCGCAGTATCGCAGGTCAGTGCGCGTGGAGTCCGGGCTGGGGCACGTCCACCCCTACGGGACAGCGGTGCTCAGGGCTGAGACACCCACACCGTGGGGCTGAGACCCCACCCCCACGGCACGGGGACCCCCCCCACCTACCCGGATCTGCAGGTCGGCCATGAGCACGCGCTGCTCCAGCTCCTCCACCCACTGCAGCACCGACAGGTCGGCCTCATACGCCCTCTCCATCACCGACCATTGGGCCAACGCTTCCTGAGATGCGGCGGTGACGGCGGCCGATTCGGGCCGGGGGTGGAAGATGGGGTCTGGGGGCACAAGGAGGGGTCAGCAGGGGGGGGGATGTGGACCCGCACCTGCAGCCCCCTTCCCCGCACGCAGCCCATACCCGTAGCAGCACGCAGGCAGACTTCCCGCAGGTACTCCCTGTGCTTGGTCAGGTGTTTGTGCAGCGCTTTCTCCCGGATGCCACGCGGGTGCAGGGCGCGTGCCACCGCCTCCAGCTGCTCGGGGTCCTGCAGCCACCACCACCCGCTCCGCATCTCTGCGAGGAGGCACCGTGCTCAGCTCAGCCCTGCAGAGCTTGCCCACCAACCCTCCACGTCGCCCCCTCCACCCCCCCGGGGCAGTGCTCTCACCGGGGGGAACCGGCTGCTCCGTCAGCTGTGTCAGGTACTTCTGCTCCATCTGCTTGAAGAACTTGGTGGGGGGCCGCCCCCGGCGCTTGGGCTGCCCCGGAGGGTCCTGCAGCTTCTCCAGGTTGCTCCGACTGCGGGGGCAAGCAGGGGGAGCCCTGGCACCGGTGGGGACTGGGGTGGAGGCGAGCAGAGGGGAGGTGGGGTCGTCGGCTGGGAGCCCGTTCAGCTGTAGGAACAGAGCAGAGTGAGCAGGGAATCCTCACCCATCACCCCCTAAGAACCCCCCCCCCAACGCACTGCAGCACCCACCTGCCTGGCTGAGGCCTTGGGCTGATCCCTGAGGGGCCTCGGGTCATCACGGGGCAAAGGGCTGAACCACGGGCCCCCGGCGTTTCCACAGTCTCTGTGCTGCTCTCCTCTTCTATGGGGTCAGATGCAGCCTCAAGGGGGGGGCAGCCCCATATCCCCCGCTCCAGGGCTGCTGTCTGGGGTGAGCACGGCGTCAGTGAGCAGGGAGGGCTGTGTCTGGCTGAGCCAGGACAGGAAGGCGGACTGGCTGAGGTCATGCTGGCTCTGCCCCAGCGCCAGCGTCTCCTCCAGGGCCCCATTGATGGGTGGTGATTTGGGGGGGGACAGGTGGGGGGATGGGTGGGGAGACGGGCGGGGGGGATGGGTGTGGGGAGACGGGCCGGGGGGGGTGGCTCCTCTTTGCTCTTCCGTGGGCGTCCACGGGCACGTGCAGGCCCACACAGTTCACGGTCACCCGTTGGGAAACCGGTACCCGGCACCTTGGGGGTCCGGTGGCTCCTTCTTTCACCGTGGGGCACCGGGCACAGCACCTTCTGCTCCGGGGGGCTCCTCCGGGCATTCCTCGGGCACTGCGAGGGAGGAGTGAGAGGGTGGGTTGCACTGTGGGGGGTCCAAAGCATGCCCCCCCCTCCCACCCCCCCCAGCCCCAACCCCGCTCACCTTCCGCCCCCCTCCACGAAGATCCCCCCCAGGTGGGGCAGCACCCAGTACCGCCGCCGGTACCGGTCCTGGCCCAGCAAAGCCGCCCGCAGCGTCTGCGAGGAGTGGAGCAGCTTCTTGCGGAAAGAACATCTGCACGCTGTGGGAAGGGCTCGGGGTGAGGGGCGCTGCAGTGAGGGGGGGGGAGGGGTTGCAGCCATGGTACTGGGACCCACAGAGCCTGTGTCCCCACTCACCTTGGCCAGCTTCTCGATCTGCCGCTCGAGCTCAGGGATGCTGGAGGTGGATGTGTCAGCCTACGGTGGGGGGGGAGGCAAGGGACCATCAGGGCCAGGGGAGACCCTGAGACCACTCTCACTCCATCCCATCCCAAAGAGCTCCCACTGTGCACATCACCTCTTCGTCCCGGCGGGAGCGGCGGCCCCGACCCTCCTCCCTCCTCCTCCAGCTCCAGCCCGGGCTCCTCATTCAGGCGGGAGCTGCGCCGGCGTCGCCCATCCTCCAGTGCCACCAGTTCTGACTCGGGGCGGCCCGTCTTCTTGGCCAGGGCCACCTTCAACCTGATGGAACACAGCACAGTGACAGCTGAGACCCTGCACCGAGCCCCCACCGTGCCCAGAGCCCCTCAAGTCAGGGGGAAGGGGGAGCACTGCTCCATCCCCATCCCACAGAATGTCACCATCCCACGGCACAGCACCATCCCCATCCCATAAACACCATCCCCATCCCACAGCATGGCCCCATCCCACAGCAGCACGGCCCCCATCCCTATCCACATCCCACACCGCAGCACCCACCGGCGCAGCCGTCCCTCGATGATCCACTTGTTCTTCCTGTAGGCAGACATGCTCTCCAGTGTCTTGTCGATCTCGCTGCAAAGAAGATGAGAGGCTCAGCCCCGTGGGGTGGGGGGAGAGGGGGAGGCACAAGCGGGGCTCCCCCCACCCACACCGGGGGCTCCCCCCACCCACACTCACCTGATGATGCGGGCGCTGCTGTTGAGCTCGGTTGACCAGGAAGGCGAGGATGGCGGCTTTGCGCTCCGGGAGCAGCGCCTGGAAGGGTTTGGTGCGCAGCCCCATGCACAGCTCGGCCTCGGCCCCGTGTGCTGTCAGGAAGCAGCGCAGCACCTCCGAGACGGTGTCACGGTTCAGGCTGATCTCCGACACCTTCTCGCCCAGGATCTTCAGGGACTGCAGAGAGACAGAGGTGTCAGAGAGCAGCAGAAAGGGCACAGTCCAGGGAGGACCCCCAGTGGGCGACGGATGGCAAAACCCATAGTCTGGGGTGTCCCCAGATGGGGCTGCAGCTCCCAAAATGCAGTGCTCACCCAACCTGAGCACCAACGGCACTGCAATCCCAGGGGAGGGAATGGGGGAGGGGGGGGACATAGAGTAGGGCACAGACACAGAGAAGGAGCGATACCTGGCAGTATGGGGGCAGCCCAGGGTCATAGAGCGCAGCCTGCAGCAGCCGCACCAGCAGGTCCTGCACCGCGCCGGCACTGCTGCCCACCCCCAGCAGCCCCTCCTGCAGCGTGCTCAGGCTGGGCACGTCCCTGTTGGGGTCGAAGCCCAGCACCTTCCCGTAGCTCTGCAGGAACTCCACCACCGTTAGGCAGTGGGAGAAGGCGCGGCTGGGCAGCACCAGGCCTGGAATGCGTGAGAAGGTCTGGCAGCGGCTGCGGGGCAGATGGGGCAGTCAGCGCAGGGGCTGTGGGGTCAGCCCCACTGGACCCCCCCCCTCCCCATCCCAACCTGGTGGTCGGCCAGGCACATGTCCTCTGTCGGCTTCTTCATCTCCTCCAGGATGAGCTGCTGCCGCTGCCGCTCCTCCAAGCGCCGCTGGGCAAGCAGCCCCTTGTCCACCCTGCGTGTCCCTTTGCCCTTCCTCTCCTTGGGCCGCCCCTTGTCCTTGCCTTTCTCCGCCTTGCCCTTCTTCTCCTTGGCCTGGAGACAGACCCCAGGGTGGTTGGACCCTCCAGCCCCCCTCCCTCCCTGCCCCACGGCTGCTGCAGACCCACCTTGGACTTTCTTCTTGGTATCCTTAGCTTTGGGAGCCTTCGCCTCCTGCTTCTGCTTGTTCTTTGCCTAGGGGGGACAACAGCAGCTCAGGGACCAGCAGGAACGTGGGTACCCACTGCTCAGGGCAGGGGGCTGCTCTGTGCCCACCAGCAGGGGAAGGCCCTGTGACAGCCACCGAGATAGAGAGGCCTATGGCTGCCCCCAGCACTGCTCATACCTTCCGCCTCATTTTCTTCTTGATTTTATTCATTTTAAGCTTGTCTTCATCACTGAGCACCTCTGTGAGAATTGGAAGGGTTGGTTGGTGATGGAAAGCAGGCAGTGGGGAGGGCTAGGGGCTAGGGGTGGTACCTTGGGCCTCCAGCCTCTTCAGCAGCCGTGCATCTGTCTTGCTCAGCAGATCGACCATGCGGACCTTGGGGGGCCGCCCCGCGGGCCGCGCTTCACGGGGGGCAGCTCCTTGGGCTTCGCCTTCTCAGCATTGCGGGGTCGGCCGCGCTTCCCGGTGATGGCTTGGATGCGGGACGGGATCTCCTCGGGGCTCAGCTTCACCCACTGCAGACCCTGTGGGAGGAAACCCGGTCAGCCCCAAAGGGAGCGACCCACAGCCCCATGGTCACAGCAGTGTCACGCTGAGCAGCGCAGGGCCCCACGGAGCACCGTGAGTGCTCACCTCCGGCGTGTCCCGCTCCTCGTAGAAGTCCCCCACTGGCATCCGGGGGCTGAAGCTGAAGTGCTCACGGCGGACATCCTGCACCACGTTCCTGTTCAGGTACTAGGGGACAGGAGGAGGATAAGGGACCCTGGCACAGTTGGGTGCTGCTCAGAGCTCGGCCCCCCCCCCTCCCGCTATACCTTGATGACCTCCGGGAACTGCTTCATCCTCTTCCCACAGGGCCCGTAGTACCAGGTCTCTCCCTGCCAGCGGTGGTTCCCCCTCTTGATGCGCACCTCTCTCCTCCACCTGCACACAGAGGGGGGGGCTCAGTCTGGGTCCGGGATGGCCGCGTGGGACGTGGACATGGGGACCCCACGTACCCGTGCTGCAGTGGGAAGCGCACCTCCTCGGGTGGTGGCAATGCGCCTGCGTGGGACATCGCCTGCGGGACGGAGGGGAGTGCGGCTCAGGGGGGTGTGGGGGGCAGACAGCAGAGAGGTGTAGGGGGTGGGGGTTCCATCCTCACCTCCCACCGATGTGCTCAGTGGGGCGGCCTCCTTGCTCTCTTCTTCTGGAGCAGCCAAAGCCTCTGCGCAGCTATCAGCTGCTTCTTCCTCTTCCTCCTCCTCTTCTTCCTCCTCCTCTTCCTCAGCAGAGGGGCATGGGGACTCCGGCTCCAGAGCAGTGCTGAGCTCCAGAGACCCCGACTGCTCCGGCCCCGCGTGGCTGCTGCTCAGCTCTGGGCTGCTGTCTGCAGGGCCGAGATCAGCGCTGCCATCAACACCCCTTCCTGCTCCACCCACAGGAGCCCCCCCTTCCCGAGCACAGGGATGGAGCTGCGTGTCCCCCTCCCCCCACACACGCAGCACCAAACTGGGGCTCAGCACCACCCAAAGGTGCTCCACGTACCGTGCAGGGGGGGTGGCGAGCCAGGGCTGGGCAGCAGCGGGGGGGCTGGGTGATGGGCTGTCAGCAGGCTGAAGGGACTGGCGGCGTGCAGGGGGGGGCTGGAGGCAGGCAGGGGGGGGCCGGGCACGTCATCAGGGGGATCCTCCAGGGGGGACTTGTCGCCCACCAGCTGCGCCTCATCCATCGCATAGAGGTCACCAGTGTCGGGGTCTGGGGGGGGGGGGGGGGGGAAGGAGGACCAGTGCCAGGAGCTCAGTGGGGTTGCACACTGGGGGGGGGGGGGGGCCCAGCTCAGAGTGCGTTGGGGGCACGCACACCCACATGGCCGCTCACGGGGCAGCGGGGACAACCGACCCCCCCTCATTCCCCGCCCCCCCTCCCCCTCAGCCAACGGGCACCGGGAGGAGAGGGGTTAAGGGATCTCGCAGCCCCCAGCCACGCCTCCTCCGTTGGGAAGCGGAGCCCAAAATGGCCGTAGCAGCGGCGGAGATGTTCACCAGCGCGGAAGTTCAGGCGCTGAGGAACAGCTTCGTCACTGCGCTGGGAAGGGAGGACGGAGCGGAGGAGGGACCGCGCGGCCCGGCCCGCCCCTCCTGCCAGGGCTGCTCAGCGCCAGGGCCGCGGCCATCGCCATCGCCCCGAGAGAGCCGCCCGCTGCCCGCAGCCCCCCGCCCGCAGCCCCTACCTCGGGCCAAGGCCTCGAAGGGCTCCAGGGGGTCCTCGCTCAGCAGCTGTGTGTCCTCCAGCGGTGCGGCCATGGGCGATGCGGACCCCAGGCTGCCGGCGGTGGGGGCCAGGCCCGGGCTCTCCCTGCCCAGCGGCACCGCGGTGGGGGCTGAGCCATTGTAGCCACAGAGCTTCAGATCTGGACGGAGCAGAAAGCACCGGGAATGAACCCTGTGGCACCAGGGCCGGCTCAGTAGGCATCTTCCCCCCTCCACCACTCACCACAGCTGCCTCCCAGTGCCTTGGACCCCCCCCCCCCCCCCAGAGGTCTCAACCCCATGGCGGTGGGACCCCGAGCGCTGCAGGTGGATGGGATTGCACCCAACGTGGCCTGACACGACCCCACGGGGCCGCACTCCTACCTGGCTGCGTGTCCTCCAGCTCCATGCTGCCCACCAGCCCGGCCCCGTTCTCGGTGATGGCGTTGGGCAGCTCCTTGGAGGCCTCAGCATCATCTGTGTCACCCCCCAACTCCTCCCCGGGCAGCGGGAAGGGCGGCTCTCCGGAGCCCAGCATGGGGGATGGCTGCGGGGCTGCATAGAAGCTAGTGGGGCCGTTGGGCATCAGCTCAAAGCTCTGCTCCGGGAAGGAGTCGTACAGCTCCTGAGAGTCGAAATTCAGCCCCATAGATCCGGCGGTGCCATTGCCCCACAGCTCCGGCCCCGTGCCCCGCAGGTTCGCGCTGTGCCCGGGGGAGGAGGGCCGGGAACCCCCAGTGACACCATTAAGGGGGAACTGTGCGAGGCCACTGTCCTTGAGGCCGCCGGGGGGCTGGAACTGCGCGTAGTCCCAGAGGCAGTCGTAGGGGTGGAGGTGGGGGGGCCCCGAGGAATGCGTGCTGGAGGTGAAGGTCCCTGAAGTAGTGGTGTGAGATACAGTAGAGAAGCCATTGACATTCATGCCCCCGTTCAGACCTGTGGGGAGGGGAAGAGAACAATGTGTTAACGATGCGGTGGGGGATTGCCCAATACCGGCACCATGACAGAGGGTTTGGGGATGGAGGGACGACCGCCATCGCGCTGTGGGGCCAAGGGGGAATCAGCTCATGGCCAAACCCACACGCGCAGCCCCTGACACGACCACTTCTTTTGGGATGGGGTCACCTCACGGCCATAAGGGCAACGCTTCACGGCCCCCCAGCCCTATGACACCATGGGGACACTCCAAGGACATGAAGCCAGGACTGGTTCTACCATCCTGAGCCCCCCTCTGCCGCAGGGACCGTCAGCTGCACCCCCCCCCCCCCCCAGTACTCACTTTTCCCCTGCGGGGGGGAAGCTGAGCGCGGCCCCGTTGCTGTACGGGCTGTCCCCTGAGGAAGGCGCGGTGGGTTTCAGTCCTGAGGCAGTGGGTGCGGGGGGAAGGCCCGCAAAACCAAAATGGTTATCAGTGTCCATAGCTGTGGGGGGGGGAGGGGGAGAAAAGGTGCAGGGTCACAGCTGCTGGCAGTACCACGACCCCCAGGATCGGCCCTACATCCACCAAACTCCAGCGGCCCCAAGGAAGGGCTCCATCACTCCCTGCCCCATCCCCGGGCTCTCAGCATGGCATGGCACCAACGGGTCCCCGTGCCCCCCCCCCCCTCCCCCCACGTGTCCATGACCTTGCAGGGACGTGGCGCAGCCCGGGTTCTCCCCCGGGAACACCGCGGTTCCCAGCGCCGTGCGTGGGGACGGCTGTTGCTCATACCCCACTCCGTGCTCCATCACAAACCCCCCATCCCCCCCCCCAACCATGGCCCAGCGGTGCCGGAGGGCACGCAGCCCCATCCCCCCCCACCCCCCCTCCCCCATCCCCTCCCCCCCACCCCCAGGGACAGTGCCCGCAGCTGCTCCGACGGGGACGGCCTCGATTCGCAGCTGGGGGAACACGTCCACCCGCACTGCGCGTCACCTCCGCGGGGACAGATGATGCGAAGGGACCCCCGCAACACCCCCCCCCCCCACCGGACACCGAGGGCACCGACTCCTTCGCCGCAGTGCTCAGCGTGGCCGTGTCGTAACCCGGGCGGGGATTTCGTCACAGCCCCACGGGGACATGGTCCCTTCTCCACCCCGCACTCGGGGGGGACACATCCCCGCCACGGCCGCGTCCTCCTCCCTCTCCCCCCACTCCGCCCCCGGGGCTGCCCCGATTGAGGTTAAAAGGAGAACCTTTTTAACCTCCCCCCCCCCCCCGCACTGATGCTCAGGAGCTACTAAAGGTCAGAGGAGTGGGGGGTGCAGCGCCGGGCAGGTGCTGCTGCTGTGCGTGGGGGGGGGGGGAATAAAAGCAGAGAGTGGGAACGAGTGCGTAGTGATGGAGGGGGGGGGGGACCCCGGACTCGTCCCAACCGGAGCCGCCCCCGGAGCGCCGCCCGCTGCCGGCAAAGCGCAGAACTGGGCCACGGCTGAAACCGGAGCCGCGAGCGGGCGGGGGAAGTGGGGGGGGGGGGGGGGGGACAGCTCCAACCCGTCCGTGCCCCCCCGCACCCCTTCGGTACAGCACTGCGCGACTCCGCGGGGCCGTTCCCGGAGCCGGGGCCGTTTCAAAACAACGCGACGCGACGCACCCCCCCGCTGCCATTTCCCGGCCGCTTCCTGCGGGGGGGGGGGGGGGGGGGGGGGTGAGCCGGTACCGGTGGGGAGCTCCGGGAGCACCGCACCGCACCGGGCGTCCTCCGGCAGCCGCCCCCGCGAAGAGACCGCGGGGGGGCGGGGGTGGGGGGGGGAGGGGTTACCGGGCCGGTCGGTGCGATAAAGTGCGCGGAGGAGAAACAGGGCACCGGCGGAGCCGAAAGAACAGAGGGGGAGGGGAGAGAAGGAGGAGGAGTGGTTGGGGGGGGGGGGGGAAGGAGCGCCCCGCGGGTCCCAACCGCCGCCCCCGCCGTTACCGAGCGCCGCGCACCGCTCCGCCCGCCGCACCCCCCCCCCCCTTCCTCCCCCCGCCGACCCCCGCACCTGGCAGCGGCGCTGCGGGCCCGGCTCACGCGGTGCGGGGCGGGAGGCGGCTCCGCATGGCGCGGTCCTTCCGCGCGGACCGGACCGCCGAGCAGAGCCGAACCGGGCCGAGCGGCGCAGGGCAGGAAGCGCCGCGCGCCGCCGGGCGGTCCTGGCCCCGCCCTCCCCCTCCGCGTCACCGCGGTGGCGTCACCGGGAGCGGCGGCGGCGTCAGCGCGGGGCGGGAGCGCGCCCACGTGGGGGGGGGGGGGGGATCTCCGCCCCCGGAGGGGGGTCGGGGCGGGAGGGGGAAATCCCCCACGTGGGGCCGCCGCCTCCCACCCCCCCACCGCTGCTACTCCTCCGACCGGGCCCGGCTCCCCGCTGACATCGCCGGGGTGGGGGGAGGGGGGAAAGAGCGTCCCGGTGCTGTGCGGTGCAGCGCAGAATCTCGGGGGGGGGTGGGGGGGTGGTCCCAGCGTCACTTCACGCGTACCTGCGGGCGGTGCCGGTAATGGTGCCCGTGCTGCAGGGCCGCCCGGGGCTGAGCCGGTACTCGCGGCCCCGCGTGATGTCAGCACCGCCCCCCCCGGGCACGGGACGCACCGCCATTTAAAGGGGCCGCAACGCTTTGAGGCGGGAGGAGGGGGACACTGATGAGGGAACCCCCCCCACCCCCTCCTCCCCCGTAGGGATCCCCGCGTTTCCCCCAGCTCTCTCGGCACCGCTCGACCGCAGCCCCCCCCCCAGGCTCGGGCCTCGGTGCTCCCACGCAGGGCGGGCCCGGGCCGCCCCCCCGGGACCCGCAGACAAAGCCCCATCTGGCGGGGCCAGGCGGGAGCCCTTTGTGCTGCACGATGGGGTGGGGGTGGCGAGGCTGACCTGCCCCCCGCTGGAGGCAGCTGCCACTGCTTCTCCCTCCTCCCGAGGCTCCCTCCCACAGCCCCACACAAGGGGGTGAACGTTGGATGGGTGCAGCCCCCCCCTCCCGCTGGATGTAAAACAGGGCACTGCCCTGCTGCAGCAACACCTCCCCCCATGGAGCAGCGGGGGGGGGGGGTGGAAGAGGGCAAAGGCCCCCCACAGATCTACCCCTGGGTGGGGAAGGAGAGCCCGCTCTGGCTGCCCCACGAGCAGGGGCTCCCCCGCACGCAGGGCCCGGGCTGTTTTCACCAACATTTTATTGGAAACCTTAAATACTTTGGGTCTGGCCCCACACGGAGCCGGGACGGGTGGGGGCAGCCCTGCTCACGCATGCTCCTCAGCCAGCTTCTCTGCCTTGGCCACCGCCTCCTCGATGGGCCCCACCATGTAGAACGCCTGCTCCGGGAGATGGTCGTATTCACCTAAGGGGGGGGGGGGGGGGAGGACACAGCCAGCGGTAGGGGGAGCCGGTGCCAGGCCCAGCACAGGGCCCCCCAGCTCGCCCTGCCCCCTCCTCACCTGCCAAGATCTGCTTGAAGCCCTTGATGGTCTCCTTCAGGGGCACGAGCTTGCCCATATGGCCGGTGAAGACCTCGGCCACCTGGAAGGGCTGTGACAGAAAGCGCTGGATCTTGCGGGCCCGAGCCACGGTCAGCTTGTCCTCCTCAGACAGCTCATCCATGCCCAGGATGGCAATGATGTCCTGCAGGGACTTGTAATCCTGCGGGGTAAAGCGGGTGGTGAGCGGCCAGGGCTTTGTGTGCCCCGAGGCATCTCCGGGGGTCACCGCCCCATCCCCCCACCCCTCACCTGAAGGATCTTCTGCACACCCCGGGCCACGTCGTAGTGCTCGGGCCCCACAATGTTGGGGTCCATGATTCGGGAGGTGGAGTCCAGTGGGTCCACAGCAGGGTAGATGCCCAGCTCGGCGATGGCACGGGACAGCACCGTGGTGGCATCCAAGTGGGCGAAGGTGGTGGCAGGGGCGGGGTCTGTCAGGTCATCAGCTGGCACGTAGATGGCCTGGGGGGAGGGTGGGCACCGTGGGACAGAGGTGGGCGTTACAACATCCCTGGCCCAGTGGGCCCAGCACTGGCACTACCTGCACTGAAGTGATGGAGCCCTTCCGCGTGGTGGTGATCCTCTCCTGCATGGTGCCCATGTCAGTGGCCAGAGTGGGCTGGTAACCCACGGCAGAAGGGATTCTGCCCAGCAGGGCTGACACCTAGAAGGGAATGGAGATGCTGAGACAGACAGCAAAGCCCACAGGAGGGGCAACACCACTATGGGGATGGGTCTGACGCAGGCTGGTCGATGCTAGGGCAACACAGCACCGACCTCTGAGCCAGCCTGGGTGAAGCGGAAAATGTTGTCGATGAAGAGCAGCACGTCCTGGCCTTCCTGGTCCCTGAAGTACTCCGCCACTGTCAACCCAGTCAGAGCCACCCTGGCACGGGCACCCGGGGGCTCATTCATCTGTCCGTACACCAGAGCGACCTGGCACAAGAGGAGACCCAACGTCAGCACAGCTGCTGTGGCAGCAGGCCCCCAGCCCGACCCACCACAGGCCCCACGCACCTTGGAGGTGGCATCTTTAAGGTTGATGACCCCGGACTCAATCATCTCGTGGTACAAGTCGTTGCCCTCGCGGGTTCTCTCCCCCACACCGGCAAACACTGAGTAACCGCCGTGAGCTTTTGCCACGTTGTTGATCAGTTCCATGATCAGCACCGTCTTGCCGACGCCAGCACCTCCAAACAAACCTGGGGGAAAGGGGGACCCACTCAACCCGGAGCCAATCCACCCACCCTGGGGTCTCCT
Source organism: Oreortyx pictus (assembly GCA_036925125.1). Lineage (NCBI taxonomy): Eukaryota > Metazoa > Chordata > Aves > Galliformes > Odontophoridae > Oreortyx > Oreortyx pictus. The sequence continues at coordinate 122,939 of JAUPFR010000144.1, read as the reverse complement.
TTCACCCCCTTCCTCCTCAGGCAGTTCAACGTTGCTTCAGCAAGCTCAGTAGAACGAAAGTCAAAAGGTTACTCATCAGCGAAGGAAAATGCTGTGGAGGGACCGGCCCTGAGCCTCGTGGTGGGCACGGTACCTCTGCCCCCACCCTCCCCCTGGAGGCTACTTACCGATCTTGCCCCCCTTGGCATAGGGAGCCAGCAGGTCCACCACCTTGATGCCTGTCACCAGGATCTCCTGCTCGACGCTCATCTCCACAAACTCGGGGGCTTCAGCGTGGATAGCAGCAAACCTGCAGCAGGAGAGGAAAGAAAATCAGCGTCCAGCCCAGATCCCTCTGCCTTACGGACAGCAACTGCTGCCAGACCCCATGCCCCCGCCTCCAAACCCCGCACAGCACCATGGCCCGGCCTGCAGCATGGCTCACTGTTTCGTTGTGATGGGGCCCCTCTCATCGATGGGTTCCCCAATGACGTTCATGATCCTTCCCAAGGTCTCAGGGCCGACAGGGATGCGGATGGGAGCGCCGGAGTCCAACACCTTCTGTCCCCTCACCAGCCCCTCCGTGCCATCCATGGCGATGGTACGCACCGTGTTCTCCCCTGCCAAGGCCCGAGGACGACGTTACCGCAGTGCCCTCGGGCTGACCCCGGGGACAGCTGCCTGTTTCCTCCCGCCCCTGCCAAAGGGATGCCGCGTTGGGAGCGACACCGAAGGACAAAACGGCACAGGGAAAACGCAGCCCCAGGCACAGCCCTCGGGGGCTGCAACCCCCGCAGCCATCACCTTCCTCCTCCTCCTCCTCAGATTTTCGCACGTGGCTTCAGCGAGCTCAGAAGAACGAAAGTCACCGCAATCCATCCTCATCGGAGGAGGGGGGGGTGCCCCTCCCCCCCCCGCCCCGCAGCCCCACTCACCCAAGTGCTGGGCCACCTCCAGCACCAGGCGCGTCTCCCGGCCCTGCACCTCCAGCGCGTTGAGGATGGGGGGCAGCCCCTCGTCGAACTGCACGTCCACCACGGCGCCGATCACGGCCACGATGCGCCCGGTGGCGGAGCCGGCCTTGGCGGCGGGGGCCGCCTGCGCCGCGTGCTCACGGCCTAACGGAGAGAGCGGGTCAACGGCAACGGCAGCGCGGGCGGCCCCGCGGCTCCGGGAGCGGCGCGCACCGCGACGCCCCCCACCCGCGTAGGCCCCAAGGTGACCCCGCGGCCGCTCCGCACTCACGCGCGCCGACGGCGGCGGCCGGGCCGGCCCCGCGGCTGAGGAGCAGCGGCAGGAAGCCATGGGTCGGGCCGGCGGCGCGGCGCAGCGCCGGGCGGGCGGCGGCGGCGGCGGCGGCGGCGGAGCAGCGACCCGCGAGCCCCAACATGGCGGCGCCGACTGAGCCCCGCGCTCCGCCCGCCTGACGCGGCCCCCGGGGAGGGGGCGGGCCCTCGGGCCGCGCCGCCCGCCCCCCGCTCTCACCCATTGGATGGAGGCCGACCCGCGGCTCCCGCTACCGCCGCTCCGATTGGCAGGATGCACCCCCGCGATTGGACCGCGAGCCCCGTCCGTCTGAAAACGCCTCGCAGCGATTGGACGCCGCGCGGATCGGCGGGAACAAACGGAGGGGGGGGGGGGGGGGGGGGGCGTGTGCCGGAAGCGGCGGCGCACGCGCCGTGCGCGTGTCCTTGGGGCGGGCGCCGTGACCTCGGCCGCCCCGCGCCGCTCCCGGGACGCGGACATTTCCCCGTTCCGCCGCCATTTCGGTCGGTACCCGCAGCCGGGAGCCCGCGCAGTGAGAGGGATCACAGCCACCAAGGTGAAGTCTTCAACAGTTTATTAGAAAGAATGTAGACATTTAAAAAAAAAAAAAAAAAAATTCCCACCGCTCCGAACAGAAATGGGAAGGTTCCCCGTCAGCTCGCCAACAGGAAAAACAAAACAAAAAAAAAAGGAGCCCCATCGGGTCGAACGTGCTGTCACTTGCTTCCATACCGACAGTGCAAATACATTTGGTCTCACGTACAGATCCACAAGCAACGACGCGGCCCCACAGAGCTGTGGGGCAGGGATTGGGGGGGGGGGGGGGGATGGGATGGACCTCACCCCCTCACAACGATGGCACCGGGACACAGCTGGACACGCAACTAGCGATTAAATACCAAACAGAGAGGATTTTGTTTCCTTTTTAATAAAAACATCAGTGGAACACACCTGAAGACACCACAAGAGGTATTTGCGCAGCGCTCGGTCAATTTGGTGGAGCCAATCCTGTTAACGGTTTTGTTCCGGGCACAAACTTCAGTGTCAGATTTTTAACCACGAGCCGCAGAAAGGGGGGGGGGGGGGGGGGGGAAGGAAAAAGAAATGCCAATTGGGCATACCAGACGCAAAGCCCGGTTTGCTAATTGTGATTACGAGGCAAGGAGGCCCTGTAAACTTTATTGCGACTGTTCTGGATCGATTGCCCATACCTCAATTGGGTTTTTTTGGAAGTCTGGAGAACGGTTCATGCATAACGTTATTGCCTCTCGTGGCTTAAGACTGCCCCGCACAATGGTACACACCTACCATCAGTGAAGCCATTTAGAATGGACTGAAAAATGGGTTAAAGGATGCAATATCTCCCCTTAGGGCTATCAACTCAGGAATTCTTATCTCAATTATGAAATGTGATGAAGTTCTTTCCCCAAACCCTGAAGACGACAGTTTTCCTTACTCCAGATCTGGCATTTCTAGAGAGGAGAGAAGAAAAAAAGGAGCATTAGTGTTTAAAACAAAGCAAGCCACAGCAACAAAACCAAAGCTATTAAGCGCCATTCTGCATCGCGAGGAACGTGAGTAAGAAGATACAGCCCGAGGCCAAGAAGGGCACAGAGCAGTTTAAGGTCTCTGGCCTCAGTGCTGCTGCCACAGAGGTGAAGAGGTGGCTCTTTGCAACAAAGATCTCAGCGCTGCCACCATCGGCAGTGCAGGAATTGCACAGACTCTCAGAGCCTCAGCAGGGCTACAGCGAGCCAGGAAGGTCACACGAATATTTCATGCTGTTGCGGAAAAGCTTTTCAGATTATGACATCTCACGCTGCAGAAGTGAGGCAGTGGCATCAGCTGGCAGCCCGGATTTAGCACGACCCAGGGCAGCACAGCTCCCCCAACCCTCAGCACACACAGACTGCTGCACAGGGGCAGGAAAGCACGGACACCAACTTACTCTCATCGTCACTGTCTGGTGAGTCCTGCAAAGAAACAACAACATTAAGTGGAGCAGATTATGCTTGGAGGCACTTTCAGAAGCAAGCCTGCTGTCAGAGCGTACTGCAAGGAAGTACGGGTTCTTCAGGACATGCTTTAGTTAAGCTTTACCAGGAGGTGTCTACAGACCAATAATAACTGCAAGAAGATGTATGACGCCAGAGCTACCTGGGACACTGATGCAACTGTCCCCAGAAAAACTGAAGGGGAAAAGAAGAAGAAGAAAAAAAAAAAAAAAGACTACTTCTGCTCAACTACATCATTTAACAAGCAAGGTTTGGCATCATTCATATGTATATAACTACACTGGAGTAAAGCAAGCTTGACTTCAGCAAGGAGCAATGAACACGCAGTGTGCTTAGCCAGTCCTCCACATTTACACTGCAGAGTACTTACATCATCTGCCCCGTCTACTTCTGGTAAGTCTACATCGTCATCTCCACCCATGTTGTTCATCATCTGTTCCAGAAAGATAAAAGCCACAGAGTGAAGCCAACTCCATCTGCCACGTGAACAAGGCTAAAAACCTGTAACTAGTTGAAAATGGTGATAACTAGCAGCTGTCCTGACAAGACCTGCTGCTGCTATGCATAAATTACAAGGTGACTGACACCTACAGTGATAACGAGCACAAGCTGCAGTGCCAAGAGCCCACAGCACGAGCTCAAGCAACTGCAGTCTGCTCCAGAGCTGAGGTGTTATTTCCTGTCCTGAGCTCTCCTGCTCGTGAGCACTGTACCAAGTTATCCTTCTCGATGTTCAGACACCCGGAGAGCAGGAGGAAGGCAGAGGGAGACGACTCTCCCTGCAGCTGTCACTGACTGCCCACACACCCAGCTAAAAGAAACCCAAACCCTCCAGGAATAATTCTTCCTGTACCTCAGAGAAGCGATCAAAATTGGACATGTCTTCATCTGAATCATCTTCCCAGTCTTTCCAGTTGTTGAAATCCACGCTGAGCCAGTTGAGCTGCACGTTAACACACACACAAAAACAATTAAAGACGAGCTGTTAGTGTGCAGGAAGAGAGCTACTAGCACTGCCATTCCAACCAGCAGCAAAGTAAGCAACCTGACAAATGCACATCATTTAAACACGACCCCCCCACAGCCCGAAAATAGAGGGGCCATTAAGTACTACTGCTACAGCCACCAAGGAGAAGGAACCCACCTTCGCCCTCTCTTTTGTTAGCCTTGGCCATGCCTGACCAGATTCTCCTTTTCGTAAACAACACAAGATAGATCTGTCTGTTCTTTTATGCTTTGATTCCTGGGAAAAGAAAGAAAGAAGGTAAACGTGAGTTAAATGACCACCAACATCACTGCAAACTTGTACTGCTCATTGTTCTACGCTGTTCAGTTATTCTTTGTCCTGAAAAGCACTGTGTGTTCTTTAAGCTACTTCCAGAATCGTGAGAAAGCTGGTTCTTAAGAGTGCCAAGAGCACACTCCAGCTCACACGCAGGAAAGCACCGCTGGGTGGCTGCACAACGGCGTGCTACTTGTCAGAACAGCCCCCGTGATGAACAGATCTGTATCAACCCAGAAATAAAATGCTGCACTTTTAATTAAAACAGAGGAAGCAGAGCAGGTGAAGTGGCTCTGAGTGTCTGAGCAGAACTCCCTCCTGCCCTCACACGTGAGAAGGAGCAGCACTGGGATGGGAGCAGCAGCAGCTGGGGAAGCAGCTCTCCCCTGGAGGGCACAACATGCTGCTGGAAAGGTGGGCAGCACGCATCAGAAAGAGCTCAACAACCTGCATGCAGCACGAAGAACGCAGTGAGAGAAGAGCTCCAGGGGATACTTACATTTGGATCGATATTATTAAAAAGGTCGATTTCGTTTAAATGTTTAAAGTTATCACTTCCTCCAAGACAACTGATAAGAGAGAAAAAAAAAGAATCCTGTTTAGCAGGAAATATCTTTCAAGTACAAATACAGAACTTGCTCCTTTAAAGAAAAAGCATCACCCACACAGCAGTGGTGCAGCTCGGGGGATCCCTGCGCCTCCATCACTTACCTGAACGTAAGTTTGGATTTTTCAAAATTTACATTAACATCTTTACTGTCTTCGACACAAAACTCGATAAAGACGTAGTCCCTTCGGTCGTACCACTTTGCAGAAGCAGGCTGCCTGCAGAGAGACCAGTGAAAAGACACACGGGTTAGGATTTCTGCCATGCCCTGGTCAGCTTGCCTTTACCTTCCCTCATGTTTCTCCTGAGGCACAGACAGAGCAGTCTGGGTTAAAAAGCGTCTGGAAAACCTCTGCTGGTTCTTAAGAGCTGTACTCCAAGCTCACATTTAACAACCTTTAAAATGCATTTAAAGCAGACAAAGAGACACGAAGATTAAAGGGAAGGTGGGCTGCCCGAGACCTTCAAGTAAAATCCAGCAGGAATCAGCACCACAAACCACCACTGTTCTGACCCTTGCTCAACTTCATCCGCAGACCCGAACCCCAAGCTGGCACCCCTCGAGACACAGCCCAACTTCTGCCTTCCTGCAGCCAGCAGAACAACCCGCTGCCGGTCCGGGGCTCCACAAAACGCTCTCAGCTCCACACGGGCAACGCACCCTCCAGGTGTGCAGCACTGCTCGAGTGGATCCATCCCAGCCTGGAGGGGTGACCGCAGCCCTGCCCGCTCCCACCACATCCAGCTCTCCCCAGAGGGGAAACATCCGCATTCCTGCCCTGAGCACGCGGGCGCTGCTGTTGCTAAGGCACAACGAGCACAGACGCTTCACTCCCAGGCCACGTTCCAGAGGTGCGTGACCGACGCTGGAATTTCACAGTGCTGGGACTTTCCTGCTCCCAACACAACGGTCGTTTCCCATCGTATTTACACGGGTCTGGCAGCAGAAGCACACCAGGACACACAGAACACGATGCTGCTGTCTGCGGAGACAGAGCCTTCATGCTGCAAGGTGCCTGGACTCAGCACTGCGCTCTAAGCACTACAGAACCCAAGAGAAGACGGATTAAGTTTCCAGAACGTTCCATCAGGGTGACCGCTGCTAAGCTTTCAGCGCAGATCTCAACTCATCTGATCAGCACCAGCCCGTTCAGCTGCTGGTATGGAGCTCACCCGCACAGAGACACGTGGGGTGAAGCCACTTCTCCACTACTGTGAGCCCAAAGCCACAGCCCCAACTCTCACAGACACTGCTTTGAGTTTGAACCCCACCACTCCTCCTGACTGCAGTACAACAGTTGGGTCACAGCTACAGCAACTCATCTGCAGAAGGTGAGCGAGCAGAAACAAACAGCAGCAAAACAGCTGCTGGCAGGTAAAACTGCTGCTGAAATCCCCTCAGCCACTGTACGGTGAGACCAAAGTAAATCTGCTCCTTGGGTGATTCCTGAACTGCTTCAAGGTGATCCACACAGTTTCATCTCCCCAGCTGCCAGGTACAGCACTCTGCCTGCAGCTGTGAGAGCAGCAAACACCTGAGCAGAGGCTGCTGCGGGCACCTACATCAAGCCTGCCCTGCAGAACACCACGCAGCAGCCGCTGCTCACGCTGCCAGGGGCAGATCCAGCACGCTGTTACCAGAACAGCAGTCTCAGTGTCCCTGCTAAGCACGGTGCTGGGGCTTTTGTGAACAGCAAGAACACTCTGCACGTGTTTCCAGTGTCAATGGAGATATCCCCGGCCTTCCCTGGGAGTTGCACGTGGTTCCCTGGTCGTGCTGCCCTGACGTTGGTGTCACTGCCAACATGCAGTGCTCTGAGGTACCAACAGCGCTGCTCTCAGAGCTTCCAAAACCTTAACAAACCACACTGCAACTGGAAGAAGCTCACGTGCATCGCAGCTACGTCGAGAACATCTACTAAAATGCAGTTCATGCTTCTAACAACAAACTTCTGTAGCCTCCCCAGACACTGGACGTGCTCGCTGTGTCACATTAAAACTGTGCTGAAGTTTTATGAGAACCACTCACGGATTTTTCTGTCCTTTTCTTTCTCCCTCTCTTCCTCACAGGGGGGCAGAGGCCTTCCCCGGGCTGCTGGAAGGGCATCTCAGGTAGGACTCACCATTTCAACACTGCTGCCCGCACCGCAATTGCTCCGACCCGACCACGGGTGAGCAGTGGTTCCCCCACACTGACCCAGAACCTTTTTATTTCCTCACAGCACTGAGAAATGCTGTCAGGATCACTAAGCAAAGCCCTGCTCTCCCTCACCACACAGCTGAGCTAATCGCACGAGAGAGGAATAAATTAATTTAACATTACCTCAGCCTTATGCCAACACTGTCAACTGCAGTGTGTGCTTTGGTGATGGAGCATTCTCCTGTCCTAACCACATTTACGCTGCTCTGAAACAGAGCAAATAAACATTACCTCCCACTCAGCAACGAACCACCGGGCGCAGAGCAGCGCCCGGCCCAGAGATGGAGCCCTCTCCTGAACTCCTGGTGAGCTCTCACCACCACCCACAGATTTTGGGGACATCCTGAACAGACACTGCCACCGTGTACCTGTGTCGAACCCTCCTCCGATCATCACACGTAGATGGCAATGACCAGTGCAGCACTGTGCTGGCTTTAAGAAGCTCCCACACCCCTCCGTGGGCACAGCCTGGGGGGAACTTTGTGCTCTGTGCCTCCAATACTGACCTCAGGTCACACCATGCAGTGCTTGAGGCCGTCCAGGATGTTCCCAAAGCTGCCCACGTGTTTCCTCTCGCCCACTCTGTAAAGTGCAACTCATTGGGAGGGCACGTTCCTGACAGAGCACCCTGACAAGCCAGATGGTCACAGACATCATCCGCCAGACAAGATTTTCACCCCCAGACGAGAAAACCATTCACTCCAGAGGCAGCACTACAAGTTCTGTTCTGCCTAACTACTTTTGCTTTTATCTCCCAGAGCACCACGTGGGAGCTCCGGGCCCTGAGAACAACCCGAGGCGCAATGCAGCAGCGCTGAGGTTTCAGAATGATGCGCTCTTCAAAGGTTACACAGAGCGCTCCGCTCTTACGCTTCTCTCATTTTCAGTCACATTCAGCGGCCCCAGAGCTCAGACTTCCAGAGCAGCAACAGCACCACGAGGACCGTACCAGCACCGAGGGAAAAACCCGCTGCTCCCACCGGATGCTCCACTGAACGGCCAAGCGCTGAGAAAAGAGTTCTGCACGAATAAAACCCCTCAGAACAGCGCTCCCGCTCCCGCTGAGTTCACTCCCCGCAGTCCTACGGGACATAACCTCCCCTTCCCTCCCTCCTCCCTCTCCCCGGCGGCCTCAGCACTCACACCCGTCCCGGCCCGGAGCCTCCGGCGCTCCGCCGCCCCCTCGTCGTCCCCCCCCCCGCCCCGTCCACCCCCTCCAGGCCCCACCCCGGACCGCGGCAGCGAGCGGCCCCGCCCCGGCGCCCGGGGCCCATTCATTGCGCGGCGGCGCGGCCCGGGCGGAGCGGAGCGGCTCTGGGAGGGGGGGGGGGAACCCTCGCGGCGCTCCGCCGGGATAGGCCGCGGGCCGGGCCCCACCGCTCCGCCGGGCGCGGAGCTCCGCGCGGGGGCACGCGAGGACGCGGCCCCGTGAAGGTCACCGCTGCCCGCACCGCTCGCGGGGCGGCGCGGCCCAGCGCGGCCCGGCTGTGGCGCGCACCGGAGGGTTCCCCCCCCCCCTTCCTCCTCTCAGGGCCTCACATGGCGAGTGGCGTCGGCGGCTCCGGCTGGCGCTGCTCGGGGAGGGGACGGCCCGTCCGGCTCCGGGGCGCTCCGGTCCGGTCGGCGGTGCTGCGGTGTGCGGGCCGGGGCTCCGGGGCTCCGGCGCTCTGAGGGCTCCGGGCTCGGCGCGGCCTCAGCTCCCACAATGCTCCGCGCGGCGGCGCCCAGCGCTGGTGACGCAGCAAAATACCGCCGCGCCGATTCGGTCCGCTCCGCTGCGCATGCGCGCGCCCCGCGCGTCGCCTCCGGCGCGCGGCACCGCCCGCGCGGGACACGCCCCCGCCCCGCCCTCCCTCGCGCGCGCCCGCTCCCTCCTCCCTTCTAGCAGCTTCTCGGCGCGCAGGCGCAGTGCGCACGCCGCCGCGGTGGGCGGGGCCGGCGGTTGCCCGTGGAGACGGCGGGGGGGGGGAGGGGGGGGGGGGGGGGGGGAAGGTCCGGTCAAGAGAAGTTTCGCCTTCACTCAGTGCGGCTCTATCAATTAACTTTTATTAACTGATAGAAACAGTACAAATCTTTAAATTTAAGTCTCGGTTAACTCTTCTCTGAAATACCAAAAAAGGCCCCTCCCTCTGGACGGCTACATCGTCAGCTCCTGCCAAGAGAAAGAGGCGTCAGGGCCCCCCCCCGGCTGGCAGCATGCACCCCAAACCCCCCACGCACCCCAATCCCAGAGCACTCATTCACCCCAATGGCAGACCCCCACGCACCCCAGTCCCAGACATCCATGCACCCCAATCCCAGACCCCCATGCACCCCAACCCCAGAGCCCCCATTCACCCCAACCGCAGACACCCATGCACCTTAATCCTAGACCTCCACACTCCCCAATCCCAGACCCCCATGCACCCCAATCCCAGACCCCCATTCACCCCAATCCGACCCCCCATTCACCCCAATCTGACCCCCCATTCACCCCAATCCCAGACCCCCATGCACCCCAATCCCACACGTCCATTCCCCCCAGTCCCAGAGCCCCAGACACAGCACAGGAGTGGAAAGCAGCAACCCCCAGCCCCCCCTGACCCCCAGGCTCTCTGAGCACGCAGCCACTCACCATTATAGCATTTACGATATCGTTGCTGTTGTTCTTCAGGGCACGGACTGCCTTCGCTCGGGACACGTTTGCTTGAGACATGACCAGCTCGATGTCTTTCACCTCGACTCCGGTTTCATCAACCTAAGGAGACAGCGCCCGGGTCTGACTGCAGCTGAGAGCTCCCACACTTAAGATATTCATAAACATCAATAAGATGAACTCTGAGTCTCCTCTTCTCAAGGCTGGACGGACCCAGGTCACTCAGTCTTCCCTCGTAGGGGAGATGCTCCAGGCCCTGCATCATCTTTGTGCACTCTGCTGGACTCTCTCCAGGAGATCCCTGTCATTTTTGTACTGGGGAGCCCACAACTGGATACAGTACTCCAGGTGAGGCGTGACCAGGGCTGAGCAGAGGGGGAGGTTCACCTTCCCTGATGTGCTGGCCACGATTCTGTAATGCACCCCAGGATCCCACTGGCTTCCGTGGCCACCAGGGCACACTGAGGTCCTTCTCCGCACCCCTTCTGCCTCTGAGGCAGAGGTGGCTGGAGGAAACAGAACTGCCTGCCTCGACACAAATCCTGCTTGGCTGCCTATCAGAGAAATAATCGCATGCAGGAGGATGGATGGGGAAGCGCCCAGCCCTGCAGGGCGGACTGGGGAAGGCTCACCTCTTCTTCCTCGCTCTCTTCCTGCACGGTGGGGGTCTGTGTGTTTTCCTGGATGTTTGAGACAGCTTCTCCTTGCACTTTGAACTTTTCGGCAGCTGCCAGCTGGGCCTGCTGGGACAAGTCTTCAATCTGGAGGAGGGAAGGAGCAGAAATGAGGCCAGGTCTGTGCAGCGGAATGGCAGCACACGGGCTCAGACAGCTGAGGCTGAGCTCCTCCCCCTGCAGCAGTGCCCACACGCAACAGCCCCACGGGGATTTGAGATGTTGCTCTGGGTTGTAGGTCAGCCCACAGCACCCCAGGACACAAATGGGGGTGCAGGCAGCAAGGACAACCCCCTGCCACCCCTCACAGCTCTGCAGACTGCTCCTGCTGCTCTGTCTTTCAGGAGCGTGGCTGCATGGCACGGCGCTCAGCTCACCTTTGCTTCACCAAAGACTATGTAGGTGTCCGACGCTGGGCTCTTGTAAACGTCTGGTTTTGTGATGACGAAGAGGATGTTCTTAGATTTCCGGATGGTGACTCTGGTTACTCCTGTGACTTGGCGAAGGCCGAGTTTAGACATTGCCTGAAAAATAAATCAGAAAGAAAAGTGAAGGGATGGAGAGACAGCTCAGCATGAGAGGTGTGTTCCCTCATCAGTCTCCAGAGGCCCTGGTCCAGCAGTCAGCACAATTATGTGAACGAATATGGGCATTTTTGTGCTGCTGAGCATTTCCAGGTTTTCAGACTGACATGGTGCACAGACACCAGGAAGAAACTCTTTACCCCCCAGGACTGGCACAGATCCACATCATGGATCCATGTCATGATCTGGAGCCATTCCAGACACGAGGATTTTGCCTGTGAACAGGGACATTCCCTTGCCTGGGGGTCTAATGAGGGCAAAAAAGTCAAAACACAAACTTCCTGCAGCTCCCACAGGCCATGCTGCTGCAGTGCTGGGGTGGGAGGTGAGGAACTGCTGCCCTGAACGGGTTCCCAAGGCAAACACCAAGCACGTGGGGACACTGTGCCAGACCCCAAAGCCACAGCTTGTCCACACACACATTTACCCATCTGCCATCCCCTTACCTTCCGTGCTTTCTTTTCACTCCGGCTCTGTTTTGCTTTGCTAACGGGTTCTTCATCTATTTCAGCCGCTGCTGCGAGCTGTAAGAGCAAACAGGAGGGTGCTATGACAACCCTGCAGAGCTGGTGGGGAGCAGGACGTCCATCTGTCCCCGCAGGGCACTGGGGGTGGCTGGCTCGTACCCCTCCCTACCTGTGCCTGCTGTGTTGTGGCCTGTGTGGAGTCGTGCTCTTCGAGCTCTGGTACAGACTCATCGCTGTCGGACTCTGTTCCGGACCCTACAGAAATGAACATGTCATAGTTCTCAGCTCAGGACCTTGCCAGGAGCTGCAGGTAGTTCCAGGAGACACAGTAAGAGCACCGAACCATAATGCCTTAGTGTAAACGCTTGCTGTGGATTTCGTGTGCTAACATAGCTAAAAAATTCCACCTGAAACGCATTTCCAGTCAGTGTGCTGGAGTAACACCTGGTGGGAAGAGCTCTCCTTGCAGACACAAGCAGGGATAGCAGTGGGCCAACCAGTGCCACCAGCTCATTGCCTCCTCCCGACTCTCACCATGGTAAAAGCAACACCAGAGATGCCACACCGGGGGCTGGTGACAGGCCAGGCAGTGCTCTGTGGGGCTGCCAGAGCTCTGTGTGCGCTCAAAGGCTCGCTCCAACACCAAGGCCCCCGGCTAGGGCACTGCCCAGGGCCGTGAGTCAGCAGCGACGCTCTCCCAGAGCTCCTCAAACCTGCTTGGCTGCTGGCACTGCAGAAACTGACACACAGCACACAACCAACCCCCAGTGCACTGAGCCCTTGGGGCTGCTGCACCTCCCTGTGACTCGATGACAGGATGATTTGTGCTTAGTTTGAAGGCACCCACCAAAAACAGTATTTTGGATGCTCAGGTTGGCCTCTCCACCAGCTCCTGCACCGCTATCGTGGTGCACGATACCTTCCAGAACACCACACAGCTCTGTCTGCCATGCAGCAGTGAACAAAGCAGAGCTGGATGTCTCCAGCCCACAGAGCAGGCTGCAGGGTGAGCACAATGCTCTCTCATGCAGCTGTTACCTGAGTTCAGTCCTGTTTCCTTCTCTGGAAAGGGTCTCCGTACACACCATGGGTGCAGGGTCCCACGACAAAGGTCTCTGTGGGCTGTTGGTGTGCACGTGGGAGATGCCAACAGCCCAGGACAGACCTGGCACCAGCACAGCCCTCAGCTCTGCTCTGCTGGGGGACAGACAGTGGGAAACCCACGGCCGACGCCGGATACGAGCAGCTGAGCACAGCACACAGCAGCACTTCCCAAAATTCCAGCGTGAAGAGCTCAGGCAGCAGTCACAACACCCACAGAGACCACGCCGTGCTCCGTGCCCGAGAACACGCTGTTAGTGACAGCAGCCTGCAGATACCACACCGAGCCCTGGAGCAGAAATGGCACGGCGTCAGCCCCCTCCCCCCAACCACCCCTGCTCTCAGCACGGCACACCCACGGCCCACGGACGCACCGAGCAACACGGGGGGCACCCAGGGCCCCGTGGTGGGTTAGTATCCGGTGGGCAGCCAGTGACACTCCATGCACACGGCAAACCGTGCTGACGAGTACCCTTGTCATTCTTCACGACGGGCTGCTTAGGAGCAGGGGCCTCAGCAGGGGCCACGGCTGCTCGGGGAGAGAGGTCCACCAGGATGGGCTGCAGCGGCGGCTCAGCAGCAGGCACCTCGGGGGGGATCAGGGGGGGCAGGTCATCATCGTCATCAACAGCAGCGCTGGCAGGAACGGGGGCTTTCACAGGAGCCTTGGCTGGGGCTGGACGTGGGGCCTGCTTGCTGCCTTTATTGGCAGGGGGCTGCTTCTTGGCAGGGGCAGCATTCGGCACAGTAGAGGCAGGAGGGGTGATGTTACCCCCACGTGCAGAGGCAGGAGAGACGGCCTCTGGTTTCTGGGGTGTGGGAGCAGCATGATCAGCCGCTGGCTTTGGGGAGGCAACAGGAGCACCCGGGGCTGAGGCAGCAGCACCTGGAGCCAAAGGCAGTGTGCCAGGGCCTGCCGGGCTGGCAGGAGCTGCCTTGGCTGCAGTGGGGGCAGAGAGAACAGCAGGAGCTGCTGTGGCAGCAGTGGGGCTCTTGGGAGGTGCTTTGGCTGCAGCTGAAGATGTTGGAGCCGCAGGGGGAGGGGGAGCAGATGGGGCAGCAGTGGGGCTCTTCGGGGACTTCTTTGCTGCAGGGGGGGCAGCTGGAGCTGGTGAAGCTGCAGCAGGAGCAGATGGGGAAGCAGCAGGGCTCTTTGGGGGCTTTTTGGCTGCAGTGGGGGCAGCCTGGGTAGCAGCGGAGCTCTTTGGGGGCTTTTTGGCTCCAGTGGAGGCAGCTGGAGCTGCAGGACCTGCTGGAGCAGCAGCAGCAGCAGAGCTCTTTGGAGACTTTTTGCCTGCAGGGGGTGCAGTTGGAGCTGCCAGCACAGGTGTGAGGGGTGGGGAGCTGGCAGGGGCAGAAGGGGCACCAACTGGGCTCCCAGGAGCTGCTTTGGCTGCAGAGGAGGCAGCTGTAGCTGGGGGAGTTGCAGGAGTTGGTGCAACAGTAACAGGGCTCTGGGGAGACACTTTGTTGGCAGCAGGGGCAGCTGCAGCTTGGGGAGCTGCAGGAACCACAGCAGCAGGGGCAGAGGGGGTAGTGACTGGGCTCTGGGGTGCTGCTTTAGTGGCAGGAGGGGCAGTTTTGGGAGCTGGTGTGGCAGTAACAGGGCTCTGGGGTGCTGCTTTAGTGGCAGCAGGGGAAACCTGAGGAGCTGATGTGGTAGTGACAGGGCTCTGGGGTGCTGCTTTGGCTGCAGCAGGGGCAGCTTGGGGAGCTGCTTTGGTGGCAGCAGGGGCAGCTTTGGGAGATGGTGTGGCAGCAACAGGGCTCTTGGGAGCTGCTTTAGCTGCAGCAGGGGCAGCTTTGGGAGCTGGTGTGGCAGTAACAGGGCTCTGGGGTGCTGATTTAGTGGCAGCAGGGGCTGCTGGAGGAGCTGGAGTGGCAGCAATAGGGCTCTGGGGAGCTGTTTTGGTGCCAGCAGGGGCAGCTTTGGGAGCTGGTGTGGCAGCAATAGGGCTCTGGGGAGCTGTTTTGGTGCCAGCAGGGGCAGCTTTGGGAGCTGGTGTGGCAGCAATAGGGCTCTGGGGAGCTGTTTTGGTGTCAGCAGGGGCAGCTTTGGGAGCTGGTGTGGCAGCAACGGGGCTCTGGGGAGCTGTTTTGGTGTCAGCAGGGGCAGCTTTGGGAGCTGGTGTGGCAGCAACGGGGCTCTGGGGAGCTGTTTTGGTGTCAGCAGGGGCAGCTTTGGGAGCTGGTGTGGCAGCAACAGGGCTCTGGGGAGCTGTTTTGGTGTCAGCAGGGGCAGCTGGAGGAGCTGGTGTGGCAGTAACAGGGCTCTTGGGAGATGCTTTGGTGGCAGCAGAGGAAGCTTGGGGAGCTGGAGTGGCAGAAACAGGGCTCTGGGGTGCTGCTTTAGTGGCAGCAGGGGCAGCTGAAGGAGCTGGAGAGGCAGCAACGGGGCTCTGGGGAGCTGTTTTGGTGTCAGCAGGGGCAGGTGGAGAGGCAGCAACGGGGCTCTGGGGAGCTGCTTTGGCTGCAGCTGGAGCAGCTTTGGGAGCTGGTGTGGCAGCGACAGGGCTCTTGGGAGATGCTTTGGTGGCAGCAGAGGAAGCTTGGGGAGCTGGAGTGGCAGTAACAGGGCTCTGGGGAGCTGTTCTGGTGTCAGCAGGGGCACCTGGAGGAGCTGGTGTGGCAGCAACAGGGCTCTTGGGTGGCGTTTTGTTGGCAGTGAGGGCAGCTACAGCTTGGGGAGCTGTAGGAACCCCAGCAGCAGGGGCAGAGGGGGTGGCAACTGGGCTCTGGGGTGCTGCTTTGGCTGCTGTAGGGGCAGCTGGAGCTGGGGGACCTGCAGGAACTGCAGCAGCAGGGGCAGAGGGGGTGGCAACTGGGCTCTGGGGTGCTGCTTTGGCTGCTGCAGGGGCTGCTGGAGCTGGGGGACCTGCAGGAACTGCAGCAGCAGGGGCAGAGGGGATGGCAACTGGGCTCTGGGGTGCTGCTTTGGCTGCTGCAGGGGCTGCTGGAGCAAGGGCAGCTGGAGGAGCCACAGGAGCTGGTGCAGCAGGGACAGAGGGAGTAAGTGGAGCAACTACTGGGCTCACAGGTGCTCCTTTGGCTGCAGGAGAGGTGGCTGGAGCTGCCATCGCTGGTGTGACAGGCAGGGGGCTGGCAGGAGCAGAAGTCACAGCAGCTGGCAGTGAGATGGGGATCACTGGAGCTGCTTTAGCTGGAGCTGCTGCCGCCGCCGGTGGTGGCCCTGGAGGGGATGAGGCAGCTGCTGGGGTCGTGCTGCGGAGGACAGGATCTGTCACAGGAACTGGGCTCCCAGGGGACGGCCTGGCCACAGAGTGGGGAACCACAGGGGTGCCAGGGGTTGCCAGTGCAGGGCCCACAGGACAGGTCACAGTCCCAGAAGGAGCAGCTGGAGCCAGGGGACAGATGGGAGTACCAGGTGCAGGGCCCTGTGGGGGAGCAGCAGCGCTGCAGGGGACTGTACCACCTGGCAGCAGAGGGGCCAGTGCCATGGGGGCAGACAGAAAGATGGGTGGGGAGATGGCAGCTGCTAAGGCTGGGCCCAGGGGGGCAGCTGGAGGGGGCAAGGGGGCAGCAGGGTGCACTGGCATCGCAGGGGGGCTCTGGGGAAGAGCTGTGGCCCCTGCAGGGGCTGCTGCTGGGGGGGGTGCCAAGGGCAGAGCAGCTGGGGCTGTCCCAGGGCTCTTGGGAGGTACAGGGTGAGGAGCCAAAGCTGTGGCTCCAGCGGGGCTGGGAGTAGCAGTGACTTTCACAGGAGGCATGAGAACTGCTGGGAGACAGCCAGGACTTGCTGGGGACGGGATGGCTGCTGGGGGGGCTGCCCGTCCTGCAGCAGGAAGAGCAGCCAGAACTGGAGATGCTGGGACTGGGAGTCCTGGAGATACTGGGCTGACTGGGGCAGCAGCAGGCCCTGGAGAACCTTGGGCAGCAAAACCAGTTGGGGATGGTGGTACTGGAGCTGGAGGAGGGGAAGAAGTAACTGGGAGGGGCAGAGCTGGGGCAGGGAGCTGGGGAGGGGCAGAAAAGACAGGAATTGCTGCAGCTGGGACCACAGCAGGGGAGAGAGGTGCTGGGGGCACGGTTGGGGCAGAGCTGGACAGCTCCGTGGGAGCACCATGGGCAGTGGGGCCCAGGGCTGGAGTCAGACACGGGGAATGAGCAGCAGGAAGAACAGCTGAAGGAAAGAAACAAAGTGAACCCATGAGAAAAAGGAGAAAACAAGGGCAGGGCAGGAAAAAAAGCACACGCACACCCACAACAGCCAGTCCTCTGTCCTCTGGCCCTGGGTTCCTTACGTCTCCAGCCCCCAGGATAGGGGCTCTTGGGAAACACCCGGTGTACAACGTCCCGAGGGATCTCAGGGATGTCACCCTGGGTAGCACACTGCTCCAGCTCCGGGAAGCAGTGCCTGGATCAGACTGAGCTGAAAAGCAGCAGCCAGCCAGCCTTCCCCAACAGCTTCCCCAGGAGCAGCAGCTGGAAGCCTGCCTGGCTCCTCTGAGCAGCAGGACAAGGCCAGGACCCGGAGTCCAGACTGCCACGGTGACCTGCGCTCCCTCTGCACACCATTAGGGTTAATGCTACCACAAACATCCAGAACAGCACACTGTGGTTAATGTGACACACTGGGTGTTACCGAGGAGGTCTGAGTACCTGGCACTGCAGCAGGAGAAGTGGCAGGAGGGGCTGCAGGAGGGAGGGCAGCTGGAACTGAACGGTGAGAAGGAGTTTGTTATGACAAGTCGAGAGCGCTCTCTGTCCCTCCCCACGCAGCAGGCCCACGCTGCACTCCAGTCGGGCCATTCCCAACGCCTGAGACACAACCAAAGAACCCCGGGGCGGGGGAGAGGCAGTGTGAGAGCCCCTGGCAGCAGCACTGGTCAGACCAGAGCAACCGGCGTCGCTGGTGAGGAGAGCAGAACTGGCTCTGTGGGCAGCACACCCCTGCACACCCACCGCGACGCGGAAGCAGGACGGGGCATGTGGCCAGGCCTCCTGCCAAGGGCTGAGCGTCCCAGCCCAGATCACAGAGCTGCAGCCATGTGACGGGAACAGATCTCCTCCTCTTTCCTTTCTGGGTGCTGGCTCTTGCCGGCTGCCCTGCAGGAAAGAGTCACTTCTCACAGGTCGCCCACAGGAGAGCTCTACTTCCCCCAGATTACAACTAGAGCCAATCAGGTACTCTAGTCCTCACCTTGCTGTTGTCCAGAGCAGCAACACACACAAGACTCACAGCAGTTTCTTTTGCAGGCAGTCTCTCTTTTCCTCAAGAACCACGGCCCGGAAGATGTTTCTAATGCCCTGCTGCCCCCAAGCTATTCCAAAAGGGAGGGCAGCTGAGGAGCCTGCAGCTGCTGGGCTGGTGCTGGATGCTCCATCCACTGGCCAGGACAGCCAGTGTGCACCAGAACGCTTCGGCTCTGGGGGAAGCCATAAACATTTCAAAAAGGAGCAGCGCGTCCTGCCAACAGTGAGCTGGCCCCTGGCCCTGTACTGAACAAGCAGAAAGGACAACTCTGTTCTCTTCAGAAAACTTCTGTCCAGCCTGCTCTGTTCCTTCACCCACACCACACCAGAGAGCACGGTGTGAGGACGTTCTGCAACAGCCCCACAGAGACAGCCCCTCCTCCCCAGCAGCCTCCTCCACAAACGAAGGTGGAGCGTGGGACTCTTGGAAACAATGTGCAATTTGTTAAGGGATGTTTACAATAAACAGACTGCAAAGCCTCTTATGAGCAGGCCACATACGTGCTAAAGGCTGGAGCCCTGCCCTATGCAGAGACCTCTGTGCTGAGCATCACAAACTTCCCACACACCAGCTAACCTCCTAAGCACGAGATGAAAGCCAGAGAAAGCCACTGAAGATTCCCACCCTGCACCAGAGCCCTCTGAAGCCTGGTTTCCTGCCTGGCGTGGCCCCAGGAGGGCTGGCCGAAAAGGATGACTATGACAGCCCTCGTGCTCACCCTTCCACCTCCACAACAACCAAGAGGTTTCCACCAGCCCTCCCCTGCGTCTCTGCCCCACACCACACCCCAGGGCGGGGGACGGGCACTGTCACAGCATTGGCAGCTGAGTGCACGCTGCCTGGGACCAACTTCTTCCAACCTCCACGCCCTCCGTGATGCCGTGAGAGAGATCTGAGAGCAGCAGAGCACTGAGAGAAGGTAACCCAGGGAAGCACCATGCCCCGGAACAGGCCTCAGGGATGCAAGCCCCTGGCAGGCAACCGAGCCACAGGAATCCCAGCTATGCCTGACTAGGAATAGAGCAGCTGCCCCCAGACACAGTCACACAGCTGTCATACAGCATAAACCTGCTCCAGGAGCTAGGAGGCCACTGCCTGGCAATTAATGCTCTCTGCTAGTTGCTTCTGACTGTCCAGAACGCTCCAGCTTCTCCTGTGGTCCCACATCCTTGGACACTCCAACCATCTGCCCGTCACACACCACATGTGCTCCCCATGTGTGTTTGCAAGCCACACTGTAGAGGATGTAACATTTCCCTCAGCATGCAGAGACGTAAATGAGAACTTACAAAAGACATAACTCTGGCGAAAGAAGCTTCCTCTAAAAGTAACTCCTGCTTTCAAAGATGGCACACCGGGCACACAGGCACGAAACACGTGGAGACTTTTACCCGAGCACAGCGAGCAGCGAGGTGCCCATGTCACAACCCAGAGCCACAAACACTGCTGGGCCCAAGTAGCCAAGGCCGGGCTGGGACCGAGCAAACCCCAGCACAGCACAGAGCCCACGGCACTGCCCTCAGCCGCCCCACTGCTGCTCCCCGCCCACCCCCCCCAAGGGGCTCACAGCCCAGCGGTTCCCCAGCACCAGCCCGGGCCCCCGGCTCACCTGTCTCCGCCTGTGGCTGCGGCAGCTCCTGCTCTGTGGCCGGGACGGTTTCTGTAGCTTCACCAGGCATTATTTCTACGCGGAGAAGAAGAAAACACGACACCGTTCTCGCGGCCGCCCCGAGAAGCACCCGCGGGGCCGCCTCCAGACACCGGTAACGGGCCGTACCCAACGCCACCGCGCACCGGCTGCTCAGAAATCAACCGCCTCCGGTACCGAGAGCCGCCCGGGGCCGGTAACGACAGCGCGAGTCCGACAGGGCCCACACGGCCTCTCCCGCCTCCCCCCGCCGCGCGGAGCCGTCCCCGTGGGGCCGCCCCGGCACTGCCCTCCTCAGAGCCGCCACCGCCTCACCGGCGGCCCCGAGCGTCCCGCCGCCGCCCTCCCCCGCTCCCCCCCCCGGCCCGGGCGCGGTGCCGGCCCCGCGCGGGGGCGGATGGCGGCGGATGGCGGCGACGGCGCTCACCGTACGGGACGCGGAGCCCAAGATGGCGGCGGAAAGAGACCGAGCGGCTGAAGGCGCGACTTCCGGGAAGAGGAGCACTTCCGGGACACAGGAACGGCGTCCCTCCGCCCGCCCGCCCCGCCGGCCGCGCTCGGGAGTTCCGGGGCACGTTGGGTTCCGGGAATTATGACCCGCACCCCCGCGGGAGCCCCAACCCGGCTGTCCCCTCCCCCCCCCACCCCGCAGCTCAGGAACACGGACACGGGACTGAGCAACATCCTTTAATAGTTTGGGGTACAAAAAGTATACAAAAAGCATAAAAAGAAGTGAGAAGGGAACCGGGGTTGGGGGGGGGAGCAGGCATCTGTTGGTGGTCTCCCAAGGACAGAGGCTGCCGCTGCGCTCCCGGCAGTGCGGTCAGAAATCTCCCTGCAGGTCTGGGAAAAAAGAACAGAAACGGAGATTTAGAGGGAAAAAAAAAAAAACACACAAAAAAAAAACCAACAAAGCACAGCTGAGAGCTGAGGGTCCTCCGGCGCTCACCGCTCCTCTGCAGCCGCTCTCCGCGCCGAGCACGCTCCATCTCCTCCAGGAACTGCTCAAAGACCTTCACGTAGGGCGCCAGCTCTGTCCGCCGGTAGTCTGTGGGGGAGGGATGAGAAGGAGCTGGGTCTGGACCCCCCCACCCAGCCTGTCCCCCTGCGATTAACCCACCCCCCTGCACCCGGCACAGCCCCGCTCACCTCGCATCCGCCGCTTCGCCTCTGTCTCCTCATTCTCATCCTGCTCTGTATCATCGCCGGCCACGTCCAGCTCCTGGCACAGGGAGCTGTGGGGAAGGGCAGAACATGGGGGGCTGCCCACAGCGGGGGCTCCCCCCACCACTGACTCCCAGCACGGACCTGATGGTGGGCACTGCGAATGGGTCAAAGTCATCCAGCCTCTGCAGGTCCAACGGCACCGAGATGCGGCCTGCGAGAGACAGAGGTGCTGCCCGAGGTGCCCAGTGTGGGGTCCTGACCCCACAGACAGCTGGACCCCGATTCAGGGTATACGAACCCACCTGTTTTGGGGTGGACGCTGAAGGGGCTCTTCAACAAGTGCCCGACGCCTTTACTGACGTTGATGTCGAGGCGTGGGAAGCAGTACTGCAGCATGATCTCCCAGTCCGCATAGCACGGCGTGCTCTTCCCACTGCCCGCCACCTTCTGTGGGTACAGGCGATGAGGGGGTAGCAGCCCCCCACCCCACGGCTGCCCCACAGCCACTCACCCGCGTCCGCTCCATGCGGCCCTTCAGCAGCTCCCAGCGCTGCACCGAGTCACGTTTCTTGGGGAACTCACTCTGCAGCAGCTCACGGTGCTCTGCCCAGCGGTTAAGGCCGACCACGGTCAACACGAACCCCGCTGCCCACCCTGAGCCGAGCAGCACTGTGCCAGACCACCGCAGGAAGGATATCCTCCGGGACGAGGGCTAGCACCTTGTCCCAGCGCTCGGGGCTCCCCAGGATGTCCTGGCCCTTCAGTGCATACACCTCGAAGTACTGCTCCACCACATTCACCGACCGCCTGCGGGGCAGTGGGAGAGGCTCAGCACCCCATGGCCGTCAGCTCAGCACCGCACAGCACATCTGCACCAACCTGATGAAGGGGTGCACAGGCTCCGAGAGGTTCACCTTCTTCACGGTCTCAGCTCCACCCTGAGAGGGACAGCGTGGTCAGCCCAAGCGAGGTGGGCAGCACCACCCCCCTCCCCCCCCCAACGTACACCCACCTTCACCAGGCTCAGGTACTCCACAGCGGCCGCACGCAGCGCTGGGGACCACTTACGTACGGCGTCGTCGCAGACCCAGCAGTGGACGCCCCTCCGTCCTGAGTACACCCACAGGCGGTGCTTCATGCCCAGGTCCTCTGTGGGGCACAGTGGGGCTGGGGGAGTGCGCCAGGCATCTGCACACCCTCTGCTCCAGCTCCAGCCCTACAGCAGCGCTCCTCCAGACCCAAGGCATCACTATGAGGGGCAGTGGGGTCTGGACAGGGGCTGCGTGCTTCCCCATATCCCTCACCCACGAGTGCGCGGTCAATCACACGGACAGCAATGGTCATCAGAGTCCAGCACTTGGAGCAGATATCGGCCGAGCTGGGGGGGCACAGCACAGCAGTCAGGAGGGTGCCATGCCCCCACCGCGGCTCTGTGGGTCTGTAACCCCCCACCCCTGCCCCAAGAACCTGCAGCAGGTCCGGACATCATCGTAGTCGGTCATATCGATATCAAATACCAGCTCCTTCTCCACGGGCTGGAAGGCCCCGAGGTGCACCGTGTTGTGCTGGTTGGGCTGCGGGGAGCAGCGGGTCACCTCCCGAATCCACCGGGCAGTTTGGATGGGTCGGGGGGGGGGGGGGGGGAGGGGAAGGACGTGACGGACACTCACGCGGTGCGAGTACACGGCCCCGATGTCGATCTTGTAGGGGTTGGTCCTCTGCAGCTCCCGCTCCAGCTCCTGCGGGCTCCCGAAGGACTGGAACCGCACGTACACATCGTCCCGCAGCGTGAAGGAGAACTCCCGCAGCTGGAAGTAGTTCTTCTCCACTGCGGCGGTGCGGGTGGGTTGGGGTGGGCACACACCCCTCCCCGCATCCCTTCGCAGCCCCGCACCCCCCTCCCCGCAGCCCGGCCCCGCCGCTCACCGCCGCCGTAGCCGAGCCAGCGGCCGTAGGCGCCGTGCGGGAAGAGCCGGCGGTAGAACACCGGGAGCAGCTCGGGAAGCGCCGCCGGTTCGAACGGCGCCATGGCGGGAAGCGACGGGAAGCGGCGGGGCCGTCCCCACCCGCGGACCGCTGGGAGCTGTAGTGCGGCCCCGCCCGGCACGGCACGGCACGGCTCAGCCCGGCACGGCACGGTTCAGCGCGGCGTAGCGCAGCATAGCACGGCTCAGCACGGCACGGTTCAGCGCGGCGTAGCGCAGCATAGCACGGCTCAGCACGGCACGGTTCAGCACGGCATAGCGCAGCATTGCACGGCTCAGCATGGCTCAGCACGGCACTGCACAGCATAGCACGGCACAGCATGGCTCAGCACGGCACTGCACAGCATAGCACGGCACAGCATGGCTCAGCATGGCACTGCACAGCACGGCTCAGCACGGCACTGCACAGCATAGCACGGCTCAGCACAGCACGGCACGGCACGGTTCAGCGCGGCGTAGCGCAGCATAGCACGGCTCAGCACGGCACGGTTCAGCACGGCACAGCGCAGCATTGCACGGCTCAGCATGGCTCAGCACGGCACTGCACAGCATAGCACGGCACAGCATGGCTCAGCACGGCACTGCACAGCATGGCTCAGCACGGCACTGCACAGCATAGCACGGCTCAGCATAGCACGGCACAGCATGGCTCAGCACGGCACAGCATAGCACGGCTCAGCACGGCACTGCATAGCATAGCACGGCACAGCATGGCTCAGCATGGCTCAGCACGGCACTGCACAGCATAGCACGGCATAGCATGGCTCAGCATGGCTCAGCACGGCACTGCATAGCATAGCACGGCTCAGCACGGCACGGCACGGCATGGTTCAGCACGGCATAGCTCAGCACAGCATGGCTCAGCATGGCACTGCACAGCATGGCTCAGCACGGCACTGCACAGCATAGCACGGCACAGCATAGCACGGCTCAGCACGGCACGGCACTGCACAGCATAGCACAGCACAGCATGGCTCAGCATGGCTCAGCACGGCACTGCACAGCATAGCACGGCATAGCACGGCTCAGCATGGCTCAGCACGGCACTGCATAGCATAGCACGGCTCAGCACGGCACGGCACAGCATGGCTCAGCACGGCACTGCACAGCATAGCACGGCTCAGCACAGCATGGCACGGCATGGTTCAGCACGGCATAGCTCAGCATAGCACGGCACAGCATGGCTCAGCACGGCACTGCACAGCATAGCACGGCACAGCATGGCTCAGCATGGCACTGCACAGCATGGCTCAGCACGGCACTGCACAGCATAGCACGGCACAGCATAGCACGGCACAGCATGGCTCAGCACGGCACAGCATAGCACGGCTCAGCACGGCACGGCACAGCATGGCTCAGCACGGCACTGCACAGCATAGCACGGCACAGCATGGCTCAGCATGGCTCAGCACGGCACTGCACAGCATAGCACGGCATAGCACGGCTCAGCACGGCACGGCACGGCATGGTTCAGCACGGCATGGCTCAGCATGGCACTGCACAGCATGGCTCAGCACGGCACTGCACAGCATAGCACGGCTCAGCACAGCACGGCACGGCATGGTTCAGCACGGCATAGCTCAGCATAGCACGGCACAGCATGGCTCAGCACGGCACTGCACAGCATAGCACGGCTCAGCACAGCACAGCACGGCACGGTTCAGCACGACATAGCGCAGCATTGCACGGCACAGCATGGCTCAGCATGGCTCAGCATGGCACGGTTCAGCGCGGCGTAGCACAGCATAGCACAGCTCAGCACGGCACGGCACGGCACAGCACGGTTCAGCACGGCATAGCTCAGCATTGCACGGCACAGCATGGCTCAGCATGGCTCAGCATGGCACTGCACAGCATAGCGCAGCATAGCACGGCTCAGCACGGCACGGCACGGCACAGTTCAGCACGGCATAGTGCAGCATTGCATGACACAGCGTGGCTCAGCGTGGCTCAGCATGGCTCAGCACGGCACTGCACAGCATAGCACGGCTCAGCACGGCTCAGCATGGCTCAGCATGGCTCAGCACAGCTCAGCATGGCACTGCACAGCATAGCACGGCACAGCACGGCTCAGCATGGCTCAGCACGGCACTGCACAGCATAGCACGGCTCAGCACGGCACTGCACAGCATAGCACGGCTCAGCATGGCTCAGCACGGCACTGCACAGCATAGCACGGCATGACACAGCTCAGCACAGCACGGCATGGCTCAGCACGGCTCCAACCATTGGGACAGCGGGCCGGGGGGGGCAGGGACACCCATGGGGCTCAGCCCGCAGCACCAACCCGGTCCCTGCCACCCTGTGCAGTGCCTCCTCCCACCGTGTCCCGAGCTCCTCCCACCACAAACACGGGGAGGGGCAGCAGTTGGGGGGTGGGGGGGAGTGGGACGACGGCATCCACGTGTGACCCAGTGGGCGTGGGGTGACTCGAGGGCAGCGGGATGGATGCGCTCAGCTCTGTGCCAACGAGGGGCAGCTTTGCCAAGGGGCCAAGCTCAAGGCCGGGGGCCACGGATGGGGTTTCAAAGCTGCTGTGTGCGCTTCTTGCTGCCAGCCCGCTGTGGGTCCCCACGAGAAAACATGGGGGTGAGCAGCGTGGAAACGCAGTGCCCACCACCGGGCTGCACCTGTAAGGCTGCACCTCCCCCTGCACAGTGAGCGATGTGCGATGGGGAGCACAGTGAAACCATCCCAGCTGCTCTGGGTGGGACACAGGAGGGTGGGCTGAGCCGCTGCCCGGCCCTGTGTGCAGCTGAGCTGGCACAGCACTGCTCCCAGACCCGCCCCGCTGCCGGCAATGATTATTGCCTGGCCTCAGGGGGTTGGGCAAGTCCAAGGTCAGTCCAGGCCTGAGCCAGCACTCGGGCTGCACCGCTGTGCAGTGTTCCGCTGTGCGCAGCGAGTCCCAGCTTCCTCCTCCTCTTCCTCTTTTTCCTTCTGCTGCTTCTGCCCCACAATGTGGCTGTGGCTGCTGGCGCTCCTGGGGCTGTGGCTGCTGCGGCGTTGGCACCGCGAGCGGCAGACGGTGCCCGGGCTGACGGAGAAGTTCGTGCTGATCACGGGCTGTGACTCGGGCTTCGGCAACGTGCTGGCACGGCAGCTGGATGCGCGGGGGCTGCGGGTGCTGGCGGGCTGCCTGACGGAGCAGGGGGCCACGCAGCTGCGGGCGGACACATCACCACGCCTGCAGACCGTGCTCCTGGACGTCACCTCCAGCAGCAGCATCGCTGCCACCGCCGCCTGGGTGCAGGAGTGTGTGGGGGAGAGAGGTAGGAGGGGGGCCCGAGTGGGGTGGGGGCACTGCGGGGGTCCTGGCTTACCCTGCCCATATTCCAGGGCTGTGGGGGCTGGTGAACAACGCCGGCATCGCCATCCCCACGGCCCCCAACGAGTGGCTGAGGAAGGAAGACTTTGTGAAGGTGCTGAACGTCAACCTGGTGGGGCTGATCGAGGTGACGCTCAGCCTCCTGCCGCAGCTGAAGCGGGCGCGGGGCCGCGTGGTCAACGTGGCCAGCGTGATGGGCCGGCTCGCCTGCTTCGGGGGGGGGTACTGCCCCTCTAAGTTTGGTGTGGAGGCCTTCTCCGACAGCCTCCGGTGAGTCCCGTGCTCCCCACATGGCTGTGCCTCTCCGTGCTCTGCCTGCTGGCATTGGGGTGCTGACACCAGGCAGGGAAACGTGCTGCTTGGACCTTGCCCCACTGCACATCCATTGCAACAGCTCCAGTGTTTGCTCTGACCCAACCCCACTGTGGTCAGTGTTTGTTCGTGCACTGCCTCGGTCACATGCTGGGCTGCATTGTGTGGTCGTGTTTCCCCCCCCCGTGCCCCGGTGTGAGGCCGTCCCCACGCAGCCCCAGCGCTGCTCCCGCCCCATGGCGTCAATGCCTTCCAGGCTTGAGATGCGGCACTTCGGGGTGAAGGTGAGCATCATCGAGCCGGGCTTCTTTAAGACGAACATCACCAACTCTGAGGCCATGGAGAAGAGCTTCATCAGCATGTGGGAGAGGCTTTCTGATGAAACCAAAGCAAGTTACGGGAAGAACTACCTGCAGAAGTGTGAGTGCATCCCCAAAGCCCATCCAGCACCGCAGTGCTCAGCTGTGCCGGGACCCACCGGGGCCTCTCGGTCCCTTTGGCACGAGGTCAGCTCCTGCCCCCTCCCTCTGCCCCCAGTCCTGACAGCCATGCAGGCAATGGGGAAGAAGTGCAACCCCAACCTCTCTCTGGTGACGGACTGCATGGAGCACGCGCTGACCAGCTGCCACCCACGCCGCCGCTACGCGGCTGGCTGGGACGCCAAGCTGCTCTACATCCCGCTCTGCTACCTGCCCTCTGCCCTCAGCGACATCGTCCTCACCTGGTCCTACCCCAAACCTTCCCAGAGTGAGTGAGGCAGCGCGGGGCTGGGTGTGCGAGGCAGAGCCGGCATCATCCTGCGGCAGAGATCTCCGTGTTCGACATCAGCCACAGCTGACGAACTATTTGCTGCTGAATAAAGATGACCTCCTCCTTCCTGCACGGTGTGATTGAGCTGTGCCCCGAGCTGTGTACTGAGGCAGTGCTGTGCCCATGGGGGAGCAGTCAGGACGGTGCTGCCGAGCCCCCAGCCTGCACAGCCCATGCCCACTTGGAGCTGGGGCACTCAGGAGCTGCTGATGAGCGAGGTGTTGTCCCAGTGCTACTGGGCAGAGCGGAAGCTCCCAGCCCCAGCACTGCTGCTCTGCTCTCATCCTGGCATCTCTGCATCCTCACGTGCTTCCCATGTGGAGGGTACGAGGCAGTCAGCCCCACACTGTGGGTCTGAGCACTGTGCACGGCCTCAGGTTGCACTCCACGGGCATGAGCGGCTGTTACAGAGCTGAAGCAGCGCTCCTGGAGCACGGCTCTGTGCAACACGAGGCAGTGAGGATGAGGGAACTTGGGGTTTATCCCGGCGTTGGTGCAATCCTGCCCGCCCCACAGCACCGCCCGCAGCAATTCGGGCACCGCTGCCCCCACTGCTGCCCCACATCACGTGGCACCGCTCCTCTGCACTGGGCTCTATTTATACACGGGACGTGGGCTGTGCGAGGACGCGTGGTGCGGTGCAGACCTGCCCAGGTAACCCCGGGGTTTGTGGTGCGGTATTCACAGGCGCAGCTCCTCCGGGACTGGCACAGCACAGGGTGATGTGTGGGGCAGGGCCGGACCGAGGGTGTCCCAGGGCTGTGGTCAGTGGGGTGGGAGCTCTGTGGGGTGATGGGTGCCGTTCTGAAGCTGTCCCACTGCGGTGTTGTGCTTTGGGGGAGCGCAGTGAGGCTGCACTCAACCGCAGCCTCAGTGCGTCTTCCTCACGATGAAGGAAAATGTCAAACGTGTCTTAAAGGAATGGAAACTGGGGGGGGGTGGGGTGGGGAGGGGGATAGAGGGGGTTATGGAGGCAGGTAGAGCCATGAACCAGCACCTCACTCAACACCAGCTGCAATGGGTTCCAACGAGGTGGCGGGTGATAGGGAAGCACAAGGACTCACACCCAAGAGCCAAAAACCCCAAATCCAGGGAACAGCCCCCAGCATAGCGTGCTTGGAGCAGCGGTGTCTCAGCTGCAGGGCCACAGCCAGGACCCAACACGACCCCGACCCACAGGTCCTTGCAGGCAGCCCACGTGCAGCGCGTGGGACGCTCAGCCCCTTTTTTCCCCCGTTGAGGATGTGGCTGTGGCTGCTGGCGCTCCTGGGGCTGTGGCTGCTGCGGCGTTGGCACCGCGAGCGGCAGACGGTGCCCGGGCTGACGGAGAAGTTCGTGCTGATCACGGGCTGTGACTCGGGCTTCGGCAACGTGCTGGCACGGCAGCTGGATGCGCGGGGACTGCGGGTGCTGGCGGGCTGCCTGACGGAGCAGGGGGCCACGCAGCTGCGGGCAGACACATCACCACGCCTGCAGACCGTGCTCCTGGACGTCACCTCCAGCAGCAGCATCGCTGCCACCGCCGCCTGGGTGCAGGAGTGTGTGGGGGAGAGAGGTAGGAGGGGGGCCCAAGTGGGGTGGGGGCACTGCGGGGGTCCTGGCTTACCCTGCCCATATTCCAGGGCTGTGGGGGCTGGTGAACAACGCCGGCATCGCCATCCCCACGGCCCCCAACGAGTGGCTGAGGAAGGAAGACTATGTGAAGGTGCTGAACGTCAACCTGGTGGGGCTGATCGAGGTGACGCTCAGCCTCCTGCCGCAGCTGAAGCGGGCGCGGGGCCGCGTGGTCAACGTGGCCAGCGTGATGGGCCGGCTCGCCTGCTTCGGGGGGGGGTACTGCCCCTCTAAGTTTGGTGTGGAGGCCTTCTCCGACAGCCTCAGGTACAGTGCTGTGTCCCGCTTGGGTTTGGCAGCAGCAGAGCAGCGCTGTTTTGCCTCTGTCCTGCTTTCACCATTCCTCCCCCCACGGGCACCTCCTGTCCCAGTAGAAGGGAAAAGCACTGAGCTGCGGGGAGGACTTGTGAAAGGCGCCCGTGTGGGTTGGGAATCGGGCGGGTGAGAGCCAGCGGTTGTGCAAAGATGGAAAGGGGTTGGAGGAGTGCCATCTCTGGGGTGGGTGAGTGCCTGAGGGTCCCCACTGCCCTGCAGTGCTGGGTCCCCCCCCCCAGGGCAGTGGCAGCGCCCGGTGCGCTGATGTCCCCGTCCCCATTCAGGCGTGAGATGCGACACTTCGGAGTGAAGATCTCCATCATCGAACCCGGCGGTTTCCGAACGGGGATGACCGACCCCAAAGCGGCAGCGGAGGAACTGGAGGGCCTGTGGGCGCGGCTCCCTCCACAAACCCAGGCATCCTACGGCCGCCGCTACCTGGAGACCTGTTAGTACACCCCCCCCCACCCCCCCGCAGCACTGCAGCCACCCCACTGACCCCTCTTCCCCTCCCTACAGACACCCACCTCAGTGTCCTCCTGCACCGCCTGAGCAGCCCTCGCCTGTCCCGCGTCACCTCCCGCATGCAGCACGCTCTGCTCTCCCGCAGCCCCCGCAGCCGCTACGCCGCCGGGTGGGACGCTCTCCTCTTCTTTCTACCTCTCAGCTATTGCCCCGCGTGGCTCTCCGATGCCATCATCGCCCTCGTGCTGCCAAAGCCGGATTTTGGGACGCCCACCCGCCCCGGAGCGCATCCCCGTGCCCGACCCGCTGCTCAATAAACGTGCTGCACACAGCGGCTCCAGAGGGAGCAGGACCTCGTGAAAAGCGTTTTTCCCTTCTGCAGCAGCACCCTCTGAGCTCACAGACCCCCCCTGCATCGGGGCACGCTGCAGAGGGGCACAAAGCCCCCGTGCATAGCCGTGCCAGGGCCCCTCCAGCAGCTTGCCCCTAGCACAGCACCCACCCCTCCCCATCCTCAGGCGTTGGGTACTTTCTGCCCGACTACCCACCTCTGCTGGGGGCTGAAATCAGCTCCATTTTCCACTGCACCGTCAGCACAGGAGCAGAAAGCCCCCCCTCCCCGAGACCCCCTCCCTCCCTGCCCCATCTGCCCCAGAGCTGCCCCCGCGGGGTCCGCTGGCACCGGTGGGTGCTGCTGCGCTTCGGCACATCAGATGTGTGGGCGGTGACTCACGCATCCTTCATCCCTCTAATTAAGGGATAATTAGCGATGACGATTGGGGAGATTGGGCCCCCGAGGCTGTGCACTTGCCTGCAGGACTGAGCAGTGCTCGGCGCAGCCCCACGCCGCCCACCCGCGCCCCTTCTCCCGCTGACGTGTGCGGGGGCCGAGTTCGCGCGGGGACCCGGGGCGATGCGGGGCGGTGCGGGGCGTGGAGGGCGAGAGGGGGCCTCGTGCGATGCAAAGCGTTCGGTGGGTGCAGTGTCCCCGCAGCTGGCACAGCATCGCGTCCCCGCGTGTCCCTGGGGGGCTGCGGGGGGAGGACACCGCCCTCGGAGCAGCGCTGCCGACAGCGGCGAAGTGCAAAACCCGAGGGAGTGGCGGCTCCAGATTCAGCTCCATGGGATAGAAGCTCCCACGGGGTTTCGCCTCCCTGCCCCCCCACCCCCCACCCCCGCCCCCACCATGAGCTCCCTGGGGCCTCTCCACCCCGAGCCGGGGCCCCTGAGCACGGCCCTTCCGGAGAGGGAGGAGCCCCTTATCCCATCAATCTCCAAACAAATGGGGCCCTGGGGGGAAGGGGGGGGGGGGGGGTGCGGCATTCTAGGACTGTGCTTTCGATGTGGTGCTCTCTGAGCATCCCAGTTCGGTGCTGATGGAGCAGAGCTCGGAGGAGAGGAGTTCCCCCGCCCCCCCCCCACCCCCCCCGTCCAAGGTCCGACTGCTGTGGGGTCACCCGCACCGCGCAGCCCTTCTGCTGTGCCACCAACAGCGGAGTTCTGCGAGGCCGGGGCTGCTCCTGAGCCCCAGGGAAGCAAAACGCCAAGAGCTCCCCATCACACGTTGCATCCGTCACAGCCGGCACCGCTTCCAGGAGGGCGATGCCAAACCCACGGCATCCCCGGAGTGGGGCGAAGCGGAGCCCGGTTCCCGTTTGCAGACGGTCGATACCTTCACGTTGTTGGGAGAGCGCCCACTTATCATGCACGCGCTTCCCTGTTCCCTCCGTGCCTTCCTTCCGAGCGATTGTTGGTCACGATGTCTTGTCTGCTCTTGAAAAGGAGATTTCCTGCAATTGTTCTGCAGGACTTGCAGCCCGAGGCAAAACGATCCATCTATCAGCCCCTTCCCCAGCGCGGGGCAAGGCTGAGCCCCCTTCCTTCCCCTGCACGTTGCCCAGCTCTGATTAATTGCTGCCGGGCGGAGGAATTGCTGCGAGGATGGCAACCCGACCGCAGAGACAGTGCCCGGGGGGCTGCGGTGCCCCGACCCCTCAGTGCGATGCTGTGCCACGCTGCGCCGTGCCAACGCCGTCCTGTGCCACACTGTGCCGTGCCGTGCCATGCTGAGCTGCGCAGCACCGCGCTGTGCTGCTTTTGTCATCCTTCCCCAACAAAGAACCCGAGTGTCCCCGCGCATCGCCGCGGGGACGGGCACAGCGCGTTCCCCTCAGCCCACCCCATCCCGCAGCTCCCAGGATCCATTCCCTCCACCCGCACCTGGCCACGCTCCGCCCACGGCTCCGTGCCACCAAATCCCGCGTGGGGTGGGAGGGGGAGGGGAACGGATGCGCCCCGCGCTGAGGGCAGCACCTGTCCGTGGCATCCTCCACCCCAACGCACCGCCCTCGGGCACACACCGCGTCCCACGTCCCCTCGTTTGGTGCCGCCTCAGGATATGGGGCTGCCGCGCTCATTTCCTGCGGGGTGAGAGCCTGGAGAGCAGCCCCGCACTCCCAGAGCAGCGCCCGCAGCCGCCCCGCGAGGATCGCTCCGCGCAGCCCCGGTGAGCCGCGTCCCCGCACCCCGACGTCCCATTGCCACCGCGGGCGGAGAGCTTCGGGGGGGTGGGCACAGCTGCGGTGCCCCAAAGCTGCGGTGCTGTGCGGTGCCGTGCGGTGCCGTGCGGTGCTGTGCGGTGCCGTGCGGTGCCGTGCGGTGCCGTCGGCAGCGCCGGGGTCGGGTCCCTTGTGCGCGCTGTGCTGGGATCCGCTGGAGAGGGGGGGATCTTTTAGAGGGATGATGTGGGAATTCACAGGTCGAGATAAAAACCCGTGGGATTAAAAAGAGCCTCAGGAGCTCGGAGAGCTGAGCTGTGCCGGTGGAGACCCTCTGTTTTTCAAGTGTTTCCCAGCTGCGCTGCTCAGATTTTCTGCCTGATCCATTTTGATCTTTTCCCGTGGTCAAATGAAGGCTGTGCCCCGCAGCCCTCATAAATAAGAACTGCTGTTTCTGGAGGGGTCTGTGGGGTCTTCATAACAACCCTCGGGGCAAAGAGGCAGAGGGATGTGAAGCAGAACCCGATGAGCAGCGTGACACCCACGGCTGGATCTGCATCCCACAGCCCGGTGCTGCTGTTGAACGTCGTCAGGGTCTACGGAGAGGTGTCACCCTGTGGGGGTCTCCGTGGTTCAGCATCGAGGTGGGGGGGGGGGAGGGGGTTCCAGAGCCACTGAGCACTTTGAGGTTCACCGTTTTCCCTTTCCTTGCAGCTCCCAGCATGGCCGAGGTGACAGCAGTCCCCAGCGAGACGCTCACCATCCCCAGCGAGTATGGCGAATACCACAACCTGTCTGAGCTGTTCCACCTCTTCAACTACACCTACACCGCCTGCGAGTTCAGCCTGGACGAGAACGCCAAGCGCGTGGCCGTCTTCGTGCTCTACCTCGCCATCTTCGTGGTGGGGCTGGTGGAGAACCTCCTCGTGGTCTGGGTGAACTGGCAGACGCGCAGCAGCCAGAGCCTGGTGAACCTCTACGTGCTGCACATGGCCATCGCCGACCTCGGCGTGCTGCTCTCGCTGCCCGTCTGGATGCTGGAGGTGGTGCTGGACTACACCTGGCTCTGGGGCAGCTTCCTCTGCCGCTTCACGCACTACTTCTACTTCGCCAACATGTACGCCAGCATCTTCTTCCTCACCTGCCTGAGCGTGGACCGCTACGTCTCTCTGCGCGGCTCCTCGCCCTTCTGGCACCGGCACCAGCACCGCGCGCGCCGCCTCATCTGCGCCTGCGTCTGGGTCCTGGCGATGGCCATCCCCTTCGTGGAGGTGTCCCACATGCAGCTGGTGAACACCGGGGACCCCATCTGCATCTTCATGGCCCCCTTCGAGACCTACGATGAGTGGGCGCTGGCAGTCAGCTTGGCCACCACCATCGTCGGGTTCCTCATCCCGTTCCCCATCATCGCCGTGTTCAACGTGCTGACAGCGCGGCTCGTCCGCCGCTCAAAGCCGGAGGGGGCGAGGCACCGCCTGCTCATCTACGCCTACATCGCGGCGTTCCTGCTCAGCTGGCTGCCCTTCCACGTCCTGCTCACACTGCTCACCCTCGACGGCACCCACATCGTCCTGCACTGCTCCTTCTCCCACTTCCTCTACTTCTTCTACGACATCATCGACTGCCTCACACTGCTTCACTGCGTCCTCAACCCCATCCTCTACAACTTCCTCAGCAAGAGCTTCCGCAGCAAGCTCGTCTCGGCCGTGGTCAGGTACGTCCCCAAGGACGTGGCCGGGCACAAGGGCGCAGAGGGCTCCTCCTCCACGCAGCACTCCGTCGTCATTGCGAAGGACGGCGGCGTGCCCAGCTAAGGGGGAACGGGTTGCCCACCTGAGGTGGGCACGGGGCCGGGCAGCTCCCCATGAGCACGCCGTCCAGCGGGCGCTTTGCTTTCCGATGGTGCTTCTGGTCGGTGAGGGCAACGCACCCAGCAGGAGTCGTGGACGTGTCACCTCTGAGCACTGTTGGACCTATTTAGCCAAAGTATCAACAAGAGAAAGAGATGTTCTGCTTTCCTAGAGAAACGCCTGTAGCAATGGACCCGACCCCACGCAGCCCCACGTGCTCTGCAGCTCCCAGCTCACGCCCGGACCCCATTGCAAAGGTGTGGGATGAGCGCTGCCCTCCCGCTCTGATGCTATTCGAGCAGGATGGGGATGAAATCCACCCCTCTAGCACAGCCAGCACCCAGCACAGAGCTCGGCATCGCTGAAACGAAGGTGCTGCAGCGCGGGGCGCTGACACAGCACAGTGCCGAGCTGCAGCACGGGGAGGAACCGCTCAGCACAGCTTTACAATGCAGCACCTCAGACCCACAGCTGTTGGTCTTCATCCTTCAGACACCGCCGGGGTGGGAGCCGGGGTTCCCATCTGCATTCAGCTGTACCGGACCCACACGGGACAGAAGTTGAGGCATCCAGAGAAAGTTCTTCCTGGCCGCAGTTCTGCTCAGTAATGCTCCGCGTGCAGGTCCGGCCCTGGGCAGGGGAAGGTGAAAGTGACACCAGAGGGAATTCATCCATCTGGAGGCCTTGAGCTGCCCAAGAAAATGAAGCATAAGCAAATCGGACCGGATCCGGGGACAGGATGCCGGCCCCGTGGAGCACAGGGCAGGATGTGCCGCGGCTGCACCGAACCCCTGGCACAGAGCAGTGGGAGCAGCCCCCCCCCCCCCCTCCCCGGCACGCATCACCCACCGCTCTCCCATTGCCCCTCACCGCCAGGGCAGCCCCCCCTCCTCATTTTCATTGTGGGAACGGAAGATGAGCACACGACAGCAAAGCCAGTGAGCACACGACAGCCACACAGCGACGTATCCCAACTACACACCCATGCACGTTGCTATATTTTACCCATTCATCTCAGTTTTGGAAATCTAACAAACCTCTGCCCCCCCCCCCCCCCCAGAGCTGCCCCCCCCGCTCCTGTCTTATAAAGGATCTTTTTAATAAAGCAATACAATGCGAGAGGTCAACATTTTCCGTTTTTATTATTCTAAATAAAAAACCACACTTTGTGCTGAACAATGGAGTATAAAAGAACCCGATGTACAACGATTTTAGACATCTACGATCTTGGGGGGAGTGGGGAGGGGGGGAAGGGGAAAGGGGGGGAAGTTTACAAAATATACAAAACTTTACAGCAAATAGATAGTAAACACTTAAATATCAGGAGGTCAGTACCTACGATTAACTTAATGAGGAGGTTAGACAGCAACGCGTTCCGCTCTTCTTTCTGCTTCGTTCCTTGAAGGGGATCCTTCGGGGTGCGCTGCGGGGGTGGGGGGGGGAAAGAATGTGGGGGGGGGGGGGGGGCACGCGGGGCTGCACCCCCAGAACCAGTGCTGTGGGGGGAGCAGAGCAGAGCAGAGCTCACTCCCATCGCGCTTCCACGTGGAATAATTCGCAGGGAAGGATATGACACAGAGACATTGGGGATCTGAGCCCCCCCCCCTAAACCCCCCCCCAGTCCCGAAGCAGCAGGCAGGGAGAGCTCTGTCCCTGTGCTCACTGGTGGGGGGGTTGCTCTGCCCCATAGCGTTTCAGTGTAAAACTTCTTTTTTTTTGGTTTATGTGCACAAAAGGCTTCACAGCTTGGCCGGATGCAGGGGTGCCCGCAGCTCCGGGGGGGGGGGGGGGTGCTCGAGGATGCGGCAGTTCCCCCTCCCTCCCCCCCCACCCATCCCAGTAGTGGGCATCCTGCAGGGAGCAGCGGGCAGCACCGCAAAGAGCTCATCGCTGGGATGGGACAGGAGGATGTGCTATCAGCAGGACGGCCGCAACGGGAGCGAAACACGGAGTGGTGGTGGGGGGAGGAGGGGCGGGGAGGATGAGGACGCGTCCCCCTCCGTGCTCCGGTAACACCGGCGCAGCGTGAGCCGGTGCTCTTCAGCGCTCCAGGGAGGTAGGTCGGCACCACGAGGGTCACCACCCTCATTTTACAGATGAGGAAACTGAGGCAAAGAGGTGAAGTGACTTGCCCAAGGCCACAGAGGAGCAGGGGGGTGGGATTCCCAGCTCGCGGCTCCGGGCTGCGTGCGATGCTCCTGGGGGGGCTGCAACCGCTCATTCCGTTCCGTTCTCAGCGTTCTCTGTGCAGAAGCGCGGGGAGCGCGACCCGCGGCGCTTCCTGTTTGTGAGGTAGTATGAGATACCGGAGGGCGGCCCCGACTCACGCTGCGCTGTCCGCGACGTTGGTTCCTCTCCACCTCTGCCCCACACTGGGATAAGGTGGGAACGGGATGGTCCCACCCTTCCCGGTGTAAACACCACCGCGCCCAAAGCCACGCCGTGCTCGGAACCATCCGTCCTTCCTTCCTTTCCGCTTCCCCTCTCCTTCCAGCCCGGCACCGTCCCGCTCCGGCTCTGTCCCTCTCTGCTGAGGTCAGGTGTCAGAAAGTCGTAGCAGCATCGGTTCGTGGGTCAGCTTCGAGTCGGTGGGCTAAGAGGTGTCAGAACAAAATCTAGATTCCAAACCTAGTGAGAAACGCTAAGAACACAAAACTCGGTGGCCTCTAACGGGATCAGAGGTAAGTAAACACGACGGACTTCTCGGGAACAGTGACGTAGCTCACGTGCTGTTGGTTCGTACAGTCTGAACAGCCCTAGCAAGGCCAAAAAATAAGAGGAAAAGAAAAACAAAGGAAAAAAAAAAAAAACAAAGAGAAAGGAAAAGGAGGAATCCATCCACGACGCCTGACCGTTAAATAAAAGAAACGACGCTTTTCCGCTGCCCCTCCTCGCCCCATCAGCTGTCCGCGTTCTTCTCCGCATCTTTGGAGTGGATAATGTACATGAAAGTCTGCTCGATGGTGAAGTCGGGGGGCAGGCTGCCCTTGTGCACCCCGATGTGCTTGCTCATCAGGTTGAGCGTGGAGCTGTAGTGGCCGCACACGGTGCAGCGGTACATGAGGGCCCCCGAGTGCGTCCTCAGGTGGCACTTGATGGTGGAGCGGCCGCGGAAGAACTTGTGGCACACCTTGCACTGGTACGGCTTCTCACCGGTGTGGATGCGCCGGTGGTAGTTGAACTCGCTGGTGTGGGCGAAGCGCTTCCCGCACACCTTGCAGCTGTACTTGCTGTTGCCCGGCTGGCTCTGCAGCGCCAGCTCCTCGCTCAGGAACTCCTCGGGAAGTTTCCTCTTCTGCAGGCTCTGCGGTTGCAGCCGCTCGCCGAAGCCGGGACGCGCGTCCACGCCGCCACTGCCGCCGCACTTGTGCTGGCTGATGTGGTAGCGGTACGCCGCTTCCAGCTTGAAGCTCTGCCCGCAGAAGTGGCAGCGGAAAAGGGTCTCCTCGACGCTCTGGTGCATGGCCAAGTGCTTCTCCAGCAGCTGCCGGTCCACGAAGCTGCTGGCACACACGGAGCACGAGAAGACGGCGATGCCCAGGTGTGCCAGCGCGTGCCACAGCAGGCTGCACAGGCTCAGGTGCCGTTGGTCGCACACGCCGCACGTTTGGCTCTTCAGGTTGACGTGGTCCAGGAGGTGGTTGCGGACGGTGTGGAAATCTTTGGCCAAAGGTTTCCCGCACGCGGCACACGACAAATCCGAGCCCGACCCCGCACCGAAGGCACCCGCCTTCCCTGGAAGGGGATCGCTGGGGTGCACCACCACGTTGTTGTCGAAGACGCCGTCCCTGCGGTGCAGGGTGAGCTGCCACTGCGTGAAGAACTTGGTCTCGCACATGTCGCAGGAGAAGAGGAAGATGCCGATGTGGGACAGCACGTGGGTCACCCTGGAGTTGCGGTCCTGGAAGTGGGTTTCGCACACCTTGCAGTTCCCGGTGAGCAGGTCGACGTGGTCACGGGCGTGCTGCCGGATCAGCTGGATGTTGGGCTCCAGCACCTTCTTGCAGACCTGGCAGGGCATGGCTCTGCTGTCGCGTCCGTCGCTCTCGAAGGCCAGCTCCTCCTCGCTGTCGTCGCTCAGCTCGATCACCTCTTCCGACGGCCCCAGCTCTTCGCTGGCGTCCTCGAAGTGCAGCTCGTCCTCGGCCAGCTCCTCCAGCTGCAGCTCGTCCATGGGCACGAAGCCCGGCTCCTTGCAGTGCTCGCTGTTGCTGGGACACGAGTTGCTCCCCGTGGAGATGTCCAGGGACGAATCAGCGGTGAAGAACCCACCTTTGCTGTAGTCGCCGTTGCTCTGCACCTTGTACTGCTGGCACGAGCCCGCGGTGCTCTGCATGATGCTCGCACCGCCCAACCCAGGCTGCGCCGCTGTGACAGCACCGGGAGCAAACGGCCCCGGGTCTGCGTCCTTGGGGGGCAGCGGGGGCTGCAGCAGGGGCACAGCGTGGCCGCCGTCGCTCCTCTCCTCCTCCTTGTAGCCGCCCGCTCCCTCCCCGTGCAGCACATAGCCACGCTCGGCACCAAAGTGCTCCACGCTCCCACGGGAGTCCCCTAGCACCGGGCTCTGCTCCGAAGCACTGCCCACAGCCCCGGGCCGGGCGTCCCCTGCGGTCAGGGGGGGCTGCTTGGGGATGGCCGTGCTCTCCAGGTCGGGGAAGGTGGAGTGGCAGGCACGTAGGAGGTCCTCCATGCCCAGCCGCTCCGCCACCTCGTAGATGACGCCCACGTTGATGAGGTCGGTGAAGAGCTCCGAGGTATACACGAAGCTGAGGATCTTCTCGAAGTTGGCCGGCGTGATGAAATCCACCACGTAGGTGCGCGCCGCGTCCAGCCCCGTGTTCAGGAAGAGGTTCTGGAAGTAGCCGGCGGCGCAGGCCAGCACGGCTTTGTGCGCAGCGAAGGAGCGCGAGCCCACCAGGATGGTGACGTCGCACATGGTCTCGGAGAGGCGGCACTTGTTGAGCTCCTTCAGCAGGTTGTTGGGGTGGTTGGTGCTGTGCAGCTTGATCCTCATGCCCATCTTAGCAGCTGTAGGGGCCTCTCCTGCTCAGCTGCTCCTTCACGCCCTCATCAGCAGCAGGGGCAGCAGGTGCTGCCTGGCATCCAGCGAGTGGCAGGGCAAGGGGCTCTGTGGGGGGGGGGGGGGGGGGGGGGAACACGAGAAAAAGTTAAAAACTCGACAAGGAGACATCGTTCCAGCACCTCACCTGTGGGACAGCCATGAGCACAGCTCTCAGATGGAGCTGGGGCAGAGCAAGGAGGAATGGTGCCGTCCTGCAGAAGCCCCCACTGCTCATCTTGGGGCCGGGGTCAGTTCTGCAGCCACCCCAGGAGTGCTCCTGTCTGGGTCAGGACTCACCCATGCCCCCTCCCACATCCCCCATCACCTCTGCCCTGGCAGGACCTGGCCCTGACTCCCAGCACAGCCGAGGGGCCGCATGGCACAGCCGGGAGCTGCACAGCACAGTGCTGAGACACAGCCTGCAGCCCCACTGCCCCCAACCCTGCTGCCCTACCGCCCCCCCCCCACCCCAACCCTCATCTTCCTCTCGACCCCTCAGCCCACCCGAAGCCCCCCTCGTTCGGGGGGGGGCTCAGTGGAAGCCACCAAACCCCCTCCCAAACTCTGTCCCGCTCTGAAAGTTGCGCTGAGGGCACTCCACAAAGGCTCCATCCGACGAAGCGTGCCCGGGGCCGGCGGTTGGAGGGGTGGAGGGGGCTCGGAGGGGGCTCGGGAGGAGGGATGCTCGTGGGGGCGGCCCCAACCCAACCCCCCCCCCCCCCCCCTCGGTCCGTGTCCCCCCTCTCCCCCCGTACCACACAGAGCTCTCGCAGTGAGGTCAGGAAGGGTACCCCCCCACCCCAACAAACCGCGGCGCTGCCTGGGGAAGGGGGTGGGGGTGGGGGGGTGGGGGGGGGGTGGTCGCCTCCAGCGCGCCCCGACGGCCCCGGGACATGGGAACGGCCGCGGCTCCGCGATCCCCGCAGGAGAGGACCGGGGCCGGGCTGGGGGGGGGTCCGTGGGGGGCGCGGTCCCCGTCCCCGTCCCGCCGCGGCCGCTCCTTACCCGCCCGGCGCCCCGCACCATCCCCGCTCGCTCACACAAAGGCACCGCCCCGCCCTCCGCCCTCCGCCCGCCGCGCCGAGCGCCCGCGCCCCGCCGCCACCGGAGCCGCCTTCCGCCGCCCGCCCGCTCCGACGGGGCCACAGCGCCGCCGCGGCCCGGAGGGGAACTGCGGGGGGGAACGCGGGGCGGTCCGAGTCGCGATACGAGGAAGGTCGCGACAGACAGCGGCCCCCCACCCCCACCCCCTCCACACACACACACTCTTCCCCACCCCTCCCCTCTCCCCCCCCCACCCCCTCCACACACACACACTCTTCCCCACCCCTCCCCTCTCTCCCCCCCCCCCCCCCCCCACCCCCGGCGCAGACACACAGAGGCGGGCGCGGCTCCGGGCTGTGCGGTGCTGTATGGGTGCGGTGCGCGTACAGCGCGGTACGGACACGCGTGTGCCGCTCTCAGCGCGGCCCCGGGGCTCCCGCGACGGCTCCGCTGTGTCCCGTACGCGCCGTCGACGCCGCTTCTCACGGCGCGAGGCGCGGGGGCCCGGCAGCCCGGGGGCCGGCCGGGGGGGGTCCTGGGGAGCAGCGGGCGGAGGGGCCGCGTTCAACGTGTCCCGTCCCGGCCGCGCTCCCCGCCGCCCTCCCGGGTTCCGCCGCCCGTTTCCCCATGAGCCCCACGAAGAAGTCGTGCATGTCCCCTGCGGAGAGAGCGCCGTCAGCGCCCGCCCGGTCCGGCCCGGCCCCCTCCGCGCTGTGCTCTCCGCGGGGCCCCGCCTCGGTGCGGGGCCGGGCGCGGTGCGGGGCGGGCGGCACTTACGCTTCTGAGGAGGCGCGGGCACCGGGGGACCTGCGGGAGACAGAAGCGGCCGCTGAGCGCTGCCGTCGGGGCGCGCATCGGGACCGGGAGAGCCCCCCCCCCCCCCCCAACTCCCCCTCATTCCTCCCCGACACTGCCCGGCCCCCCGCGTCCCGCCCCGCCCCGCTCTCACCGTTCTCCTCCTCCCGCAGAAGCTGCAGAAGAGCGGCGACGGCGGTCCCCGGGCTGCCCCGGGCTCTCCAGGGCAGCGGCTCCGGGCCGGGACCCCTCTGCGGGAAGCGGAGCGGTGAGCGGAGCCGCGCGGTGCCACCCCCCCGAGCCCCGACGGTGCGGCCGTACCTGGGAGCGCGGTGCGGGACCCGGCGGGGCGGAGAGGGCGAGCGGCAACGCCAGGGCGAGCGCGGCGAGCAGCGCGCGGCTCCGCATCGTCCTGCGGAGGGGGGGACCGGGGAAGGAGGTGGGGGGATGTCAGCGTCGGGACCGGATCCGGAGCTGAACTTGGGCGGGGAGCGGCGAGCGGGCGATGCGGGATGAAATCCCCCTCCGGAAGGTGCGGGCTGGGGGCTCAAACCCGGCGGGGGGGGGGTGGGGGGGGGGGGCAGGAACTGCAACACGGGGAAGGGGGGGGGGGAGGGGGCACGGGGAAGGACTGTGGGGACGCGTGACGGGGGATGTGTTATTGGGAATCATTATAGGGGGTGCGTTGTGGGGGGATGTGTTACCGGGGATGCTCTATGGGGGTTGTGCTGCAGGAGCAGTGCTGTGGGGATGCGGGGGGAGGGGAGGGGAGGGACACACAGCTCTGCTGCAGACCTGGGAGACCCGCACCACCTCACAGTGCCCGTAGTGCCCCACGCAGGGATGTGAAACTGTGCACGAAACCGAGCGCAGACACGCACGGACGGGTTAGCCCTGCATACTCACACCCGCACACCATCACCACGTGCACGCATGCTGATGGCCAGCCCCGCTCCCAGAGCCCCCAGCCTTCCCCACATCCCATCTTCTCTCCCCCAACCCTGCCCCCCCCCCCCAGCCCGTGGTGGATGAGGAGCAGAAGCAGCGGCCGCTCCAGAGGCCGCACGGTACGTCGTGCAGGGACGCAGGGGTGCAGGGATGCAGTACCTGGTGCAGGGGTGCGAGGCGCAGGGACGGGGTGCAGGGTGCTCAGCGCCGGCTGTGCCCTCGATGGTGGCTGCAGCGATGGCTCTCAACCCGACGGAGACGAAGCCCTGAGCACCGCTGCGGAGCGGAGTTAAATAAGGCGCTCTGCCCATGGCACGGCGTGGGTGGGTTAGAGGAGAGCCGCCAATGGGGGCCGCGGGGGGGGGGGGGGGGGCACCCCCACCCCGCAATTTCACGCCCACGTGGGCACCGTGACACCAGCAGGCAGCGGTGCACGCAGCCCACGCGGGGACGGCACGCGGACACCACTGCACCCACGGCACGACACGCGTCCGGTGGTGCCACGGCCTCGTGGTGTGTGTGTGCGCGCAGTGTGAGATGTCCGTGCCTCAGCTGTGCCACACCGGCGGTCACGTCTGCCATGCAGGAGGGCTGCGGGAAGGGAGGGGGGGGGTCACGGCACTGCGGGTGTCAGCTGGGTTAATATGGGATGCACACCCATCCATCTGTGCACACGGACCCTCTAGCGTGCACTAACACGCTTGCACATGCAACCCCCCCCCCCACCCCATGCTCCATCACGGTCCCTGTGCAGCCCACCTGAAGCCCTCCCAGGTGTTGTCCCACCTGTGGCCATGTCCTCTTTGCCCCCTGTGAGGGACCCCAGGCCCAGAGTGGGGCTCAGCCCCTTCTGATCACACTCAGCCCTGCCCCCCAGGTGCACAGATCGAGGGTCTGGGGGTGGGGGGCGGGGGGGGGACAGGGGGTGGCCCGGCACCAGCGCTGAACTGGGATGATGCACAGACCCCTTGGGATGGCAGCAGGAGCGCGGCTGCTCACGTGGCAGAGCCGCCCGGGGCAGGGCAGCATCTGCAAAGCCGGGGATGTTAATTAAATCGGAGCTTGGCCAGAGCCAGCCTAATTAATTAATAACACCTACTTGTGTGGTGCCGGGTGTGAGGCAGCCGCGAAGCGCAGCGGTGCCCCGGGGGCTTGTTTACGTCGCTGCCCCTCTCCGTGTATGGGTGGTGGGTCCCCACGCTGGGAGGTGACACAGCCCCGGGTGGGGGGGGGGGACAAGGGGAGGGGGGGGTGAGCCCGAGGTGTCCCTACACGCGCACGTGCCCCCCCCACGTGCACGCTGCCCGCACATGGTGCCCGTGCACGACACGGCCCCACCTGGGAGATGCTGACGCGACCGGGAACTGTCAGCTCTGCCAGATAACGCGGGTGATGTGTGGGGATGGCAAAAATCCCACTCCCAGAGCCTGACGTGTGCAGGAGAGAAAAGGCAGTGGGGGGAGAAGGGAGGAGGAAGGCTGTGTGGGGACCCCCAGGGACCGGCGCTGCAACGGCGGCAGCGGGGGTTCCTTTGGGCTGTTCGGGGGGCTCTGCATAGAGCTGAAGGCTGCAGGGGGGGAGGGGGTCCTGCAGTGGGGGTGGAGATGGGGGCAGGGTATGGGGGACCGCAGTGTCATCCGCCCAGAAATTGCGCCTCGGCAGCGGGCGCCGCTTTCACACTTAATGGGAAAAGTGGCCGCAATTTGGGGCCTTTCCAATCACGGTGGAGCCGAGCGCTCGCTGCAATCAGGCGGCAGAAACAGCGCTGGGGGGGGGAGAGGGTGGGGGGGCTCAGTGCCGCTCTGCGCCTCATCCCACTCCCAACCCTGGTATGCAATTGGGGGAGGGGGGGGGATGACACGTGCACATCCACACGACAACCCCCATGTTCAGACACCGGAACGCGTTTAATGGGATGGCAGCAGTTCCCATGCAGTGCGGGGGGGTGTAGTGGTCCCCCCCCCAGCTCAGTGCACCAGGACCTCCATCTTGTGGCTGCCGCGCTTCTTGCAGACCGGGACAACGCTGCCGCCCTTGGCCGACTCCACCACGGTGACGGCCACGTCGCCCTTTGGGAACCGCGTGGAGAACCTGGGGGAGAAAAGGGATTGGGGGCGGTCCGGGGGCGCGCCCGGCCACGCCCCTCCTGCTGCCCAATAAGCCACCTCCGATCCGACCCCGCCTCCCAGCCCCACCCTCATCCTGCCCAATCAGGAGCCTGATTCCCCCCCCCCCCGCCCTTCCTGCCACACCCTGAGCGGCAGCCACGCCCCCCCTCTCTCGCGAGGCCACACCCTCTTCCGGCAACGCCCACCCAGACCACGCCCCCTCCCACCCCACCCCTGCCCGTACTGGTCGGCGATGCTGAGCGGCAGCGCCTGCGATGTGACGTCCATCAGGGTCTGGTGCAGGCGGGTGACGAGCTCGATGAGGTGGGGGCTCACCAGCAGGATGTCCCCTTTCCCCCCGGCGGTGGACGTCTGTGGGGTGTGGTTTTGGGAAGGGGCGGTGGGGTGGTCAGCGCTGCCTGCCCCCCCCCCCCCCCCCCCCCCCCCCCCATTAGCCCCCCTGTGTGACGCAGTACCTCCTTGAGGTGCAGGGCCAGCAGTCCGTCGGAGAAGCGGCTGACGGAGGCACCGCGGATGTCGCTGAGGCTGAGCACCGTTTTGGGCTGCGCCGCTTTGGGGTCGGCCAACACCAGGTGCTCGGTGGTCAGCAGCAGCAGCCGCGGCACCGTCTGATGGTGGGGGGGCAGTGAGAAGTGAGCGCACCCCCCCCCCCCCCCCCCCACTAAACCCCCCCATAACCCCCCGGCGTGGGGCTCACCTTCCCGTTGGCTCTGTTCACCTTCTGCACCGCCTCGGCCATCACCAGCTTGTCCTTGGCCACCGCCTGCAGCTTCTGGTACTTGGGGTTCTGCGTCAGGCCCAGGTACTCGCCGCGGAAGGGCTGCTGCAGGCTGCAGATGGGGGGGTCAGCTGGGACCCCTGTGCCTCCTCCTCCCCTTGCTTCCCCCCCCCAAATCCCCAGCCCACAGCGTGTGACCGCACCTCTGGGCGTACAGTGCCTTCTTGTCCTTGAACAGCTCGCTGGCGCACAGCTTGGCCTGCAGCACGGCGCGC
Organism: Oreortyx pictus; assembly: GCA_036925125.1. NCBI lineage: Eukaryota > Metazoa > Chordata > Aves > Galliformes > Odontophoridae > Oreortyx > Oreortyx pictus. The sequence continues at coordinate 77,951 of JAUPFR010000144.1, read as the reverse complement.
TGCTGCGGGGACAGCTGCTCCCCGGTACTTCTTGCACTGCGGAGATGGGGCAGTGCGGTGGGATCTGCAGTGCCACCAACTCCCCCCCCCTGCAGTGGGGACCCCATCCCACGCCCCCCTCCCCCACACACACCTTCCAGCGGTAGAAGATGCCTTTCAGCTCCTGGTTGGCGTCGGATAGGAACTTGTAGGGCGCGGGGGGCCAGGTCCGGTCCAGCACTGCCATCGGGGGGAGGTTCTTCTGCAGCCCCACGAGGAACTTCTGCACCTGGGATGGGGAGGGGGGACACAGCGGGTGGGTGGGGGTCCACAAACACAGCCTGGGGAGGGGCAGGAAGGCACCATCAGCGCTCACCATCCGCCGGTAGATGAAGTTGGACAGGCGCGTGCGGGCGTCGGAGCGGAAATAGCGGCGGTAGATCCTGCGGGTCTGGGGAGAGCGGGAGTCAGCGGGCAGCAGGACCCCATGGGGTGGGACCCCCTCCCTCCGTGTTCCCCATGGAATGTGCCCCCCCCCCCCCCCGTCCCCTTACAGCCCTGTCCCGACAGGGTGGGCAGAGCCAGGGCGGACAGACAGACAGCCCGGGATGCAGCAGGACAGCAGGACAGAGCAGCTGAGGGGTGCGTGGCCCCGTGGCAGGGCTCACCCCGTTACCTGGTACCCTTTCCAGTAGGCAGAAATGGTGCTGGCGGCCAAGTGACGGCGGCGCTGAGCCTTCAGCTCCCGGAGGAGCCGACGGGACTGCAGAGGGACAGCCAGAGCCCAAAGAGCCCCAAGGAGGAGAGGGAAACACCAACACGCATAGCGAGCGAGAGGGAGAGAAAGAAAGAGAGAAAGGCAGAGGAGGAGAGATAGAGGGAGACGGGGTGAGACGGTCCTGGGGGAGGCAGGACCCCCCCCGCCCCCCCAACGCCCACCATGGGATCGCTGTCTGCCCCAGAGCGTGGCCCCGAATGCCCAGTGCTCACCTTCCAGCCCCGCGCGTACGCCTGCAGCAGCAGCGCCGAGCGCTTCATCTGCTTGTACCTGGTCCTTTGCTGCAGGGAGGAGTGGGGGGTCACACCCGGACCCCCCCACACACCCCCAGCTCAAGGGGGTGAATGGGGAAGAGCTCTGCAGTATAACCAAGGACACCAGCCCCCCCCTCCCTCACCGCGTGGCCGCGGAACCATGCGGAGATGAGGATCTGGCTCTTGCGCATCAGCTGATACTGCATCCGGCAGCGCCAACCGCGGAACAGCTTCTGGATGAGGGTGACCAACTCGGCCACACGCTGCTGGCGCCGCTTCTCCAGGTCAAAGAGCTGCGCATGGGGCAGTGCTGAGGGCTGTGGCTTCGCCCAGGGATCCCCAAAAGGATTGGGGGGGCTCAGAGAAGGGACTGGGGGGCTCAGAGCGGGGCCCAGCTCTCACCCCATGCCTTCCTCGCCCTGCAGCCGGGTCCCCCCGACCCCGTACTCACGGTGCGTGGTGAGCGGATGAAGATTTTGGTGTGTCCGTACGCCAGCTCCTCGGGGGGGAACTTCAGATCCTCCAGCAACACTTCGGTGCCCTCCCTGCAGAACACCAGAGGTGTGGGGCCGCTCAGACCCCTCACCCCACAGCAGTGGGGCTGTGGGACGTGCCACCACCCAACCCCCCCGACCTGTCGCTGCCCGCCCAGCGGGGCCAGGTCCTCCTGCTCAGCATCTTGTAGCGCTCCAGGAAGGGCTGGTACAGCTGACGGAAGGCGTAGCCCACGCGCCTCACCCTCACGTTCTCCATCAGCCCCAGGTAGCGCACCTGCGCCAGCACCAGCTCCGGTGTGAAGAGCATCGCCGTCTTGGTGTCGTTGGGCTTGATGCATCTGGGGGGGGGCAACGGTGGGCACAGGGTTTGGGGTCCCACGGTGCACCCCGCTCACGGGGTCCCGCTGGGCATTACCTGATGTAGTTGGGGTTCTTGGAGTAGAGGTTCTTCATCAGTGTTGCCACGGATGCCTTGAACTGAGTGCCGGTGGTGGGGGGCAGCTTGAGGGAGGGTCTCTGGGGGTCACCCTCAGGGAAGAGGGAGCGCAGCAGTGTGTGGCGAGCGGCCCACATGGCCTGAGACAGGTCACGGAACAGCAGGTCGTTGTTTTTCTCGATGAAGCCTGTCACGTTGTAGGTCACCTGGGGGTGGGAGCAGGGCCAGGGTGAACCCCAGACCCATGGAGAGGTTGGGATGAGGATTGGGTTGGGGTCAGGGGGGTGGGAGCAGGGACAAGGTGAGCTCCAGCCCCATGGACAGGTTGGGGTGAGGATTGGGTTGAGGTCAAGGGGGTGGGAGCAGGGCCGGGGTGAACCGCAGCCCCACGGAGGATGAGGACTGGGTCAGGGTCAGGGGGGTGGGAGTAGGGCAAGGGTGAGCCCCAGCCCCATGGAGGGGTTGGGATGAGGATTGGGTTGAGGTCAAGGGGGTGGGAGCAGGGCTGGGGTGAGCCCCGGCCCCATGGACAGGTTAGGGTGAGGATTGGGTGCTCTGCTTGTCCCCAGGGGTGGGGATGTGGGTGCCCCGCACCTTCCCGGCGTAGTGGTGGATGCGGAAGCAGCGCAGTGGCAGGCTGGTGTCGGTGACGTGCTTGGCGTTCAGCGTCTCTTTGCTCTCGTAGCGTTTGTGAGAGGCAAAGACCTGGTTCAGCTTGGCAATGAAGGTGTCCTCGTTCACGGTGCCGGGACGCAGGCACTCCTCATCCAGCATGGCCAGGATCCCGACCTTGCTCTGTGCCGTGGGGGGACAGCATCACCCCCAGCCCACCCCAAAACTGTGCCCCAAAGCGCCCAAGCGCAGAGCAATCAGCCCCACTGAGCCACCTCAGGACCTGGAGCCCCGCACATCGGGGGCAGGAACTCACGTTCTCGATGAGGTCGCAGATGATGCTGTTGTCAAAAAACTCCACTGGGGTCCACGGGATGCCCTGGGAGCAGAGAGGTGTCGTGCACAGACCCACGGGCCCTGTCCCACGGGCACCCCCAGCCAGCGTAGGGCAGGAAGAGGACGTCCGGCCACAGAGACGGGGATCCCGAATCCCTCCCCGCCTTCCTGCCATTGAGTCCTCTCCCGGTGGGGAGCGGTGAGGAAGGGACGTGCTGTGGGGCCGTCTGCAGCACTTCCCCGTCCCACTGAGGCAGCCCAGAGCCGCATCCCCAAAGCATAGAGGGGTGTCAGGGTTTTACCTCTCGGACGTACTCCTCCTGCTCCTCCTTCAGCGTCATCAGGATGAAGATCTGCTGCAGCTTCTCGTTGCAGTAGTTGATGATGAACTGCTCGAAGCCGTTGTCCTGTGAGATGAGGGACCCAAATGGCAGATCTGTGCCGGGGACCCCACGTCCCTCCTACAGCCCTGAGTCCATACCCCTCCTGCTTCCCCTCACCTGGAAGATCTCGAAGCCGTAGATGTCCAGGACCCCCATCACCTTTCTCTTCTTGCCCGGCTTCACCTGGAGCACAGAAGGATTGAGCCAGGTCCCTGCTGGGGGGGTCAGCACAGGGCTGTGGGGTTACCTGGGGGCTCACCTGGATGCTGGTGTTGATGCGGTTCACCAGCCAGTCGAACAGGCGGCTGTAGATGTTCTTGGCCAGCGCATCACGGCCGTAGTAGCCCTGGAGCGAGGAGAGGGGGCTCACAGGGGGGGGGGGGGTCCCACGCGAGGGGCCTGCACTTTTGGGGGTGGGGGGATTGGGGGGTGGGGAGAGGGGCATCCCCGCTCACCTGGGAGACGCTGAGCGCGGTGAGCACGCTCTCATCCCGCACCTTCACGGTGCGTGTACACAGCGCCTGCTCCAGCGCGCTGGGGTCCAGCCCGATCAGCTGGCTGATCTCCTGCAGCTCTGTGCACCACAAAACAGTGCTGGGGCTGTGCAGGAGCCCCGGGGGGGGGGGGGAGGGGGGAGGTCCCATCCCATCCCCTCATCCTACACCCCCACCCTCTCCCGTGGGTTTTACCCCGTGGCTCGGCGATGCTGCACGCCTCCATCCCGCTCGCCTGGAAGCAGCTGCTCAGCTCCACGTTGCCCAACTTGAGCACCACGGCCGTCACCTCCAGCAGCGCCGTCACCTCGGCCGGCGCGAAGCCGATGATCGCCATTGCATCCTTGGGGGGGGGGGGGGAACGGTGAGGTCGGGGGATGAAGGGCAGTCACGGGGTTTTTTGGGGAAGGAATGGGGGCGGGGGTTGTGCCCCCTGCCCGGCGGTACCTGCATGGTGCGGAAGTTGGCGGCATCGTCCATGCCGGGCAGCACTGATTTCTCGTGGTTCAGGTAGCGGTAGTGGCTGCAGTCCGGGCGCAGCTTCAGCTGCTCTGTGGTGGTTGAGGGGGGGGGAGGATCTCAGCCACGGCCCCCCAGACCCGTCCCTTCCCCCACACACACCCCCCAGCTCTGTGCTGGGACGTACGGAGCAGCTGTGCCGAGCCCCCCGCCAGCAGCTGGTAGAAGATGTGGAAATTCCTCTCGCCCTTCACGTGGCGGACGATGCGGGATTTCTCCAACAGATCTGCCGGGGTTGGAGCCGGGGGGAGGGGGGGGAGTGTAACTGCAGCACAGGGCCTGAGATCACGGGGAGCGGGGTGGGGGGGGGGGGGGGAGCAGTACTGACAGTTATTGATGACCCCTCCCAGGGGATCTCCCTTGAAGTCGAACTCCACGTCCATGTACTTCCCCTGAGGGACGGGGATGGGGTCAGGGTGAGCGGGCCCCAGGGAGGGGGACCCCCTCTCCTACACCCCCTCCCCTCTCACTCACAAATCGGGAGGAGTTGTCATTGCGGATGGTTTTGGCATTCCCAAAGGCTGCAGAGGAGGAGGATGGGGTTATGCAGCACCAGGAATGGGGTGGGGGGGGAGCGGGCTGAGTCCTGGGGGGGGCTTGTGGGGCACTCACCCTCCAGCACAGGGTTGGACTGCAGCAGCTGCTCCTTCACCTTGTCCACCTCCTCCCCTTTGCTGCTCACAGCCGCCACGTAAGACATCACCAACTTGCTGGCCTCTGAAGTGAGGGTGTCAGCCCTGGGACCAGGAACCCCTCATCCCACAGCCTCGCAGCCCCCAGCCCCCCCCCACCTGTCTTGCCGGCCCCACTCTCGCCGGTGATGAGAATGCACTGGTCCCGATCCCGGTCCCGCAGTGAGCAGTAGGCATCATCAGCAATGGCGTAACTGTGGGCAAGCGGGACTCAGAAAAGGGCTGGGGGGGGGGGGGTTCTGGGGGATGGGAGGGGGGAAAACTCAGGGGTTTTGGCAGGACTAAGGGTTGCCAGCGTTCCCATGCTCACATGTGGGGTTTCACAGCGAAGAAGTTGCAGTTGTGGTACTCCTCCACCTTCTCGGGGGTGTAGATGGGCAACGGTTTGTAGGGGTTCACTGAGATCACCACATCCCCGATGTACGTCTGCGGGTGAGCGGCGGTGTGGGTGCAGTGCCAGGGCAAAGAGCTCTGCTCCCACCCCATCCCAGAGCCCATATCCACTCCTCCTCATCCCAGACCCCGTACTCCATCTTCACTCCCCATCCCAGATCCCAAATCCATCCCTGCTTCCCATCCCAGACACTTTATCCGCCCTGCTCCCCATCCCAGGTCCCATACCCACCCTTCCTCCCCATCCCAGATCCTGTACCCCATCTTTCCTCCCCATCCCGGACCCTGTACCCACCCCTGCTCCCCATCCCAGGTCCCATACCCACCCCTCCTCCCCATCCCAGACCCCATACCCTATCTTTACTCCTCATCCCAGATCCATCCCTGCTCCCCATCCCAGATCCTGTACCCCATCTTTGCTCCTCACCCCACACCCACCCCTTATCCCCATCCCAGCCCCCTAACCCACCCCTTACCCGGACCCCAAACCCTGCTCCCCTCCCCAGCCCCGTGTCCCGATGCCCACGTAGATGTCCCCGCGGCTGAAGCGTTCCTGCAGGGTGCGGAGCAGGGACGCCTCGCTGAGCGGGTCGAGCAGCACCAGATCCCCGACGGCAGCGGCGTCCAGCAGAGATTCGGTGGTTTCCATGGCCGGGGGCTGCGCGGTGCCTGGGGCAGAGCGGTGGGGGCTTCAGAGGGGACCCCCTCCTCTTTGTGGCACAGAGGGGCTCCGGGGGGAAGCGCGGAGCCGGCAGGAAGCGGGGACACCTGGCCCCTATTCTTGGGGCTGGGATTAATTCAGCCTCCGCTTCCTCCCTCCTTCCGGGCCGGGGAGAGTCGGGCTCGAGGGTGGGGGGGACCGAGGGGGGTCGCGGCTCCTCCCAGCCCACGCCCTCACCTGATGCGCTCCACTCGACCTTCAGCCCCACTTCACCTTCACCTCCCCGGGGCTGTAAACCCAGCCCTGCCGTCGAGGTCGGGGAAAGTTCACGACCGGGAGGTGGTGAAGGAACGGCGGGGGTGGGGAGGGGGTGGGAGGTGGGGGGAGAAGAGGTGGCAGCCGCCCTCGAGCAGGACGGGGCCGGCCAGGACCCCACGGGGGACTGCAGCATCCCCCGAGCCGGGGGCGGCACGGAGAGCCCCGCGCTGCGAGAACCCGATGAGGAGGGGGGTTTGGGGCAGAGCCCCTCGCAGCACCAAGGGGTGATTCCCCGCGGGTGCGGGACTCGGGATCCCCCGTGTGCCGTACCCCCCCCCCCCCCCCCCCCACCCCCGGCCAGAAGCGAGGGGTCGGCTCTCACCTGCGGCTTGCGGGACGCCGGCTGCGGGAGTGGCCGAACCGGGGCTGCCTCCCGGCCAGGATCCGCACTGGAGTTGGCCCCGTCCGGCCCACGAAGGGGCGGGGGCCCAGGGCCCTCCCTCGGGGCAGGGAAACTGAGGCACGCAGCAGCAGCCGCAGCCCGGAGCCGACGTTCCCGGCCCTGTGCGGGGTCCCGGCCCGCAGCGCTGCCTCGGCCCCGCGGCAGGAATGAGCAGAGAGATGCAATTGTGGCCGAGCAAACAAAAGGAGCTTCCTCCCCGGGGCTCCGGGAAACCAGGGCAAGGTACAGAGCTGGCAGCAGCTCGGCCACTCCCGGGAAGACGTGATGCCGGGCTGCCAGCAAGAGCCGTGCAGCAGAGGGGAGCGGCGTGAAGGGATAAGCGAGACTCACTGTCATGAAAATACACCTTTATTAAAAAATACAATCATCATCCACCCGCGTTAGCCACAGGAAATGGACGGGGAGGGGGAGGGATGCACCAGTTGAGGTTACTTGAACCAAAGCAGCGGGGCAGGGGAAGAAAACCTGGGCCAGGAACAAACGGACAGCGAACCCAGGGCAGCAGCAGCAGGGCAGCAAGGCAACGGGAGGGCAGGTTTAGTGCTGAAACGTTGCATAGATTGGGCCACCTCCTCTACGCCTGCGCTTTGTCAAAGCTGTACGGTCCTGACTGCCAGAGAGGGAGCAGCAAATGCCCCCACCCTGCACGGTGGGGACAGCCCCCCTGGGGGCAGAGGGCTGAAAGCAGTAGCTCCCACACACTGAGAGAGGGGGACCTGTACCAAAGGCACTTAGAGGCGCCTTCACAAACATTCCCTGAGCTTTGCAACAAAGCCAGAGGGGCCCTCAGAGCTGCGTCTCTGCCCTGGAAGCGCAGGGGTGTGGGGTTTGGTATGCGGTTAAAACAAGGCAGAGCCACAGCTCGAGCAGCTGGAGCCCTCTGGCACCTTTGGTGAGGAGCAGAGCCTGGCAGCGAGCGGGTGCTGAGCATGCAGGTAGCGGCAGGAGAGGTTCAAAGTTCCCCTCGTGAACCCGTCATCCCCCGTGGGGACACGCACGCGAGATGGACCTTTTGCTCCATCCACACCCTGAAAAGCAGAGACGCCCTGGCAGAGCGAGGGTGTGGGCACCCAGAGCAGGGCAGGGGGGCTCCTCCTGCCCCCCCACGGCAGCGGTGCTGGGGCACGGGGCTCAGCTCACACTCACAGGAAGCCCCTACAACGCGTGCACCGTGAGCAAACGCACCAAAGAGCCCAGGTGGCTCCAGTTCAACTCCAGTCAGGACCAGTGCCCCGCGTCAGCGGCGCAGATCTGAGTCCCCAGCAGGACCAGCTCCCTGCGACTTCTGCCAACGAGAGCTGCACTCATAAAAGCTTTCACGCCTCAGCCAGGCAGGAGCTACCCGGGGAAAATGAGGGTCGGTTCCCTTCATCCTCCAAGCAGCTCTGCAGCAGAGCCAGGCTCGCAGCAGCCCAGCTTGGGGTGGGATCGGAGGTGCTGGGTGCAGCACCATCAGCTCACCAACCCTGGAAAGAGGATTTGGGGCACTGCAGGGGTCACAGGGAAGCAGGGAACCGCAGCGGTTCTGCCGCTCGCCCTCGTGAGTGTGGGGCAGCTGACCTCAATCGGCAGTCAGGCAGGTTGTGAGTCCACGAGCAGCTCGTGCTGTCTCTGTCGACGGAGTCAGTCTTCCTCCTCCTCCTCCTCGAAGAGCTGGTCCTCGAGGAACACGCCGCCCAGGCCGTACTCCTGCTCGTGGAAGGACACCTCGCTGGCGGTGAGGTGGGAGGCACCACCCACAAACTCAGCAAACCTGGGAAGAAGCAAGAGAAGAAACGCATTGTGCGGTTACATCTGCGTATCCTGCGAGCTCCTGGCATGGGGGGAAAAACTTTGAGTCACGGGCAGAGCCGCATCCAGCACAGAGAAGGCTGCGTCGGGGCTGGAGTGAGCTGTCCCTGCTTTGCAGCACGCCCTGCTTGCACACAGCAGAGACCTGCTGTGCCTCAGCCTCCCTTTCTCTAAAGCCACAAGTGGCAGCACAGTGCAGCCACGGGCTTTTAGATGAGGTTGACCACCTCGCTCCGAAGGGACGTTACCTCCTGGGAGATTGGATGCGGGAGACTGCGGTCCAGGCAGAGAAATCTGGGCTCCTGCAGTAGTTCCGGAGCTCCTCGAGGGCTTTGCGTGTCTCCACTTCACCCTGGATGCGGTACTCCTCCTCGGTCAGCAGGCGTGGGGGGCTCGGCCCCAGCCGGGCACTCTGTGCTCTCCTACCAGCAGAACAGCTCTGGTGACCTCCCAGTCCAGGCCCCCCTAGAGCAGAGTACACCCCGCTGGCCTCAGGTTCCCAGCCACGAGGGGTGGGACTCTGCATCACACCAGCCTAGCGAGGAGGGACACAACCTTCCCTGCGTTCACACCCCCCCAGCAAGAATGCCCTGGTCCGCACAGCAGCTCAGGGAACTGAGAGTCAGCAACACTCACTTGTAGATAACGTAGACCCACTGCAGGGGGTACTCCATGTTCTTGGTGCAGACAGCGATGAGCACCAAGGCCAGGGCGATGGGGCGGATCTGGATGCCCAAATACATCAGCGCGAGGCCCAGGAGCTGCAGGGCCCAGGAGAGCAGGTTGATGCTGCGCTCGTTCTCCAGAGGGCCGTACCTGTAGCACACACCGAAGCTCACAAAGCCCATGAGCAGCAGGTAGCCTGCAGGAGGGCAGAGGAATCAGGCACGGGGCACTCCCCATGGCGCTGACTCGATCTGGAGATGCTGAGCAACGCCCAAACCTAGTGCAACCAAACCTAGTGCCCTAGTTCCCCCTCCCCAGGAGCTCAAAAACGATGCCCACTGCCATAAGGAGGGCCCAACATCCCCCCCCCCAGCATGCTGCAGCTCCAGAAAGAGGCACAGAGGGGTGAACTGGTGGGTCTGAGAGCCCACACCTACCTAGCAGGTACTGCCAGTGGGACTTGCATATCTCCCGCAGGTTCTTGAAGACCAGCTGAAGCAGGTAGAGGGAAAAGGACCAGCCTCCTATCAGCAGGAAGTAAACAGGGCTTTTCTAGGAGAGGAAACGGGAGAGTCAAGAGGCTGCTGGCAGTATTCAGCTACTAAGCCTCGCTCTGCGTGAGGCCAAATCCACAGCGAAAGAGAACAAGGTCACAAAAATCTAACAGCCAGAGTCCTGCTCCCCAGCGCTCACCTTGGGCATGGCCTTGGACATCACGTAGATGAGGATGAGCAGCGAGGCCAGCAAGCCAATGCTTATCCCAGCCGAGTAGAAGAAGAGCTGGCTCCTGCAGAGATCACACACGTGTGCAAGGTGTTTCACAGCTTGTAGGATGATAGGTGTGCACAGATGTGCCTGCAGGCAGTTAACCCCGAGGAGCACGAAGGCTGCAACATCGGCACTGCGCGTCCCAGCACTCAGTGCCAACAGAAAGGCACTTCTCGTTCCCAAAACTCCACAGGGAAATCGCACAGAGCGCAGCCTGGCAACCCCTGCAGGCGTGGGGAAGCAGACAGAAATATTCTGCCTTCCCACAGCACACACACAGCGCACACACATACAAAGGAATTGCTTTTCTAACCCAGCACACCTTTGCCTCCAGCTCACAGGGGACAGGAGACGACCCACCTGCTCAGCATGTCCCCGCAGAAGAACAACAACAGGCCCAGGAAGAAAACCAGGAACAGTTTGGGGTCAAACCCTGCAAGAAGAGCAAGCCCAGGTTAGGAGAAGTGCCAGCAGAGCTCCCTGAGCACGAGCTCTGTTCTGACACACTGATAACAAGCAAGGAGAAATAATGCCCAAGCCAAAGCCCTGAAAAACATCCTGCATCCTTCTCATTCCGTATCCCAGGGAACGGAGAGATTCCTCCACCGCAAGCTCATTTTTCTTTGGTGTATGCCCCAGCAGGAGCCCACCGTCCCTTACAGGAACATCCACCACCCCACCCCCCGTGTGGCGGGACGTACAGCGGGACAGCTCGATGCAGTATCTGGTGTTGGGCTCCAGCAAGTCGATCTTCAGGCAGGTTTTGTTGCTGTAGAGATCCACGTCGATGGTAGTGCTGTTCAGCTTCTCCTTCAGGAAGGAGAAGAGGAAATTCCACACCTTGGACTCCTCCAACTCCTTCAGCTCCTCCTCACTGCCCACCTGGGTGACGCGGATCACGCGGTTGCTGTTCACCCGGATCTGCGCAGGGGGAGAAAGCGTGCAGGGGTGTCCTCAAGGTGGGCTCAGCCCCGCAGCCCCGGCCAACGCCAACCTCCCCTCACCTGCATCCTGGTCCAGATATCACGCCAGCACGGGCTGCGCACGTTGGTGTAGCAGAAGCGTTGCGAAGCGACACGGCAGATTGCGGAGCCCTCCCGCAGCGGGAACACCACCTCCCCGACATCTTCACAGCGCAGAGAGGAGGAGGAGGAGGAGGACTCAGCAACGCAACGGGAATGCGAGACCCCCGATCCCACCCACCTCACCCTATCCCCCGAAGAGGAGCGCTCCCCTCCCGAGGGACCCCACCGTGCACGTGGGGTGGGGCGGAGCAGCGTCCCCCAGCTGTGCATGTGGGGTGAGGTGCAGCAACTCCCGCACTGGAGACCCCCCAGGGACCCCACTGTGCACGTGGGGTGGGGTCGGGTGGAGCAACATCCCTCAACCCTGCACCGGAGAGCGCCCCTCCCCCCCAACGGCCCCACACCGGAGAACCCCCCCCCCCCAGCCCCACACCGGAGAACCCCCCCCCCCCCAGCCCCACACCGGAGAACTCTCCCCCCAGCCCCACACCGGAGAATTCCCCCCCTCCCCCCCCCAGCCCCACACCGGAGAACTCCCCCCCTCCCCCCCCAGCCCCACACCGGAGAACTCTCCCCCCAGCCCCACACCGGAGAACTCTCCCCCCAGCCCCACACCGGAGAACTCCCCCCCTCCCCCCCCCAGCCCCACACCGGAGAACTCCCCCCCTCCCCCCCCCAGCCCCACACCGGAGAATTCCCCCCCTCCCCCCCCCAGCCCCACACCGGAGAATTCCCCCCCTCCCCCCCCCAGCCCCACACCGGAGAATTCCCCCCCTCCCCCCCCAGCCCCGCACCGGAGAACTCCCCCCTCCCCCCCCAGCCCCGCACCGGAGAACTCCCCCCCTCCCCCCCCAGCCCCACACCGGAGAACTCCCCCCCTCCCCCCCCAGCCCCACACCGGAGCCCCTCAGGCCCGGGCCCACTACACCGGGCCGGACCTACGACGCCCCACAGAGCCCCACCGGGACGTCGCTCTCCGCCCGCGAGTGCCCCGTCCGACTCCGCCCCGCGCACCTGCACAGCCCGGCGGGGCCGCCAGCAGCAGCAGCAGCAGCCCCGCGCCCGCCATCCGCCGCGCCGCGCCCGCTTTCATCCCTCCCGCCATGGCGGCTCCGCCAACTTCCCCTTCTGCCGCCCCGCCCACCCCGGCGAGAGAAAGAGGCAGCATCCAATGAGGGCGCGAGGGTGGCCCGAAGTCATCAACCAGCGACGGCCGAGAGGGCCAATAGGAAGGCGGCTTCGTGCGGTCCTGCTGGGCGGCAGTGTTAAGTGACAGGGCACTCAGCCTATCGGCGTAGGCTAGGGGAGGGGCTTGAAGTTGGTCCCGCCCACGGTTACCAAGGCGACCGTCACGAGCTCCGCTCAATCTCGAGGCCGTCCCACACCGTAGCAACCGCGAGCCCCTCCTTAGCAACGGGTTTGACAGGCACCCTCCTCGACCTATCAGCGCTCAGCCGCGGCTCTCCCGCCCCCCTCCTCCACGCCGGTTGATTGACGTGCGGCTCTACCTATCAGGAGGCGGCCCCGCGTTGTTTGCGTGGGGGGTATCTGCGGGACCGCGTTGTGTCCGGGGCCGCTGCTCGTACCGGGCTCCCCTCGGCTGCGGGGTGTCCACTCGAGACCCCCCCCAACAATGGGGAGGGGTCGGCTCGAGGCGGGGAGCACCGGCTGTGCCCCGTGGCTGCCAGCAGCCGCCCCCATCCCCCGGCGCTCGGCTCCTCGCGAGTCCGTGGGCGGAGCGGGCTCGGGCGGCCCCCCCCCGAGCCGTGGGCGGCGGAGCCGGGAAGCGGCGGGGCCGTGGGAGGAGGATGTGCGTCAGCCGGGGGCAGCCTGGGAACGGCCGGAGTTGGGGGGGGGTGGGGGGAGGGGGACTGGGGCTGTTCGGCCGCGGGGGGAAGGGGAGGGGGGGGGGGGGAGGTGACTGGAGGGGTGGGGGGTTCGCGGAGCAGAGCTATGGGGAATGGAGCGGAGAGGGACCCCCAACTTCATCCCCCTCCGACGGCCCCGGAGCGCAGTGCTGCGCTGTGCATCCCCCTCCCCCCCCCCCCCCCACCAACCCCACGCGGGGCAGAGGGCGCGGGGGGGCGGCGGCGCCGGCGCGGTATAAATAGCGCCGGGCTGAGGCCGGGGGGGGGGGGGGGGTCGGGGCGATGCCCGCGGGGTGCGGGGGGAGGCCTGGAAGATTCCTCCACTCCCACTTCCCCGCGGGGATCGGACCCGCTCTGCCCGGGGCTGTTCGCTCTGAAGCCCCCGAGCGGTGTCCGGACCCCGCGGCGGTCCCACAGCCGGGAGGGGGCACGGGGCCGCGGGATGCTCCTGCGCGGACGGGGAGCACCGACACCCCGGGAACGGCTGTGATCCTTCGGGTGCGGGGCCGGTCCGGGTGCGGCCGTTCCCCGCAGGCTCCGGTTGCCCGAGCATCGCCCCCCCCCCCCCCCCCCCCCCCCCCTTAACCCCGCTGTACTGCGGCCGTCACTTCTCCGCGCTCCACCCGACGGGACCCCCGCTGCCGCCGCACGCCCTGACCGCACCCGCTCCCTCCCGTCCCGGTTCGGTTTGGGGGGTTGGGGGGATAGGGCGGTCCCACGGGTCCCCCCCCCCCCCCCCCCTACCGCTGCCGCCTCCCACGCCGCGCTCAGCGGGGGCGGCAGCCGCGGGAACCCGCCCCCCGGAGCCTCCCACGCCGCGCCGCAGCCGGGGCCGCTGCTATTTCTCGGTACCGCCCGTGTGGGCGGCGCGCAGAGCGGCGCGGCGCGGCGGAGGGAACGCGCACGGCGCGGCCGTGGGACCCCCGAACACCCCCCCGGGATCCCCGAGCCCCCCCCCGGAACCGTCCGTCCATCCATGCCCACGGGGCGCGCGTAGCGGCCGGACGGGGCTTCAGCCACGGTGAGAGCGCGGGGGGTGGGGGGGGAGGGGAGGGGAGGGGCTGGACGGGGGTGCGCCGTGACATCGCGGTCCCTTTGGGGTTGGGGAGGGTTAGGGCAGCCCTGGGTGTGTTTTGCTGCACGTGGGGTGGGGGCACGCGTGGGTCTGTGAAGTGTGGAATGGTAGTGGGGGTTCACGGGCAGTAGTCGTGCGGCCCCACTCGTGTCCGTGTTGAGACTGGGGGGGGGAGGGGGGGTGCGGGAGTGGGATACAGCCTGAACCAAGGGAGCACGCGTGGGGCCTGGGTGCTCGGTGGGGTCTGCAGAGATCGCTGGGTACCTACAGGCCAAAGGAGGGGGGCTGGGGGGGGCAGGATCGCTGGGACATCGCTGTCCCCGTGGGGTTGGGAAGGACCGGGGCAGCCCTGGGTGTGTTCTGCCCGAAGCAGTACCCCACGGGGTGGGGCCACGGGGCGTGGACGAGTGCGGGGTGGCGGGGGGTTCCCAGCTTCGCAGTGGAGCCCCACTCGTGGCTGCATTGGGGTTGGAGCAGCTGTGGACACGGGGTCTGCTCCAACCTGGGAGCTCGTATGGGTCTGGATGCTGTCGGAGCCCCGCGTTGCCCCAGGCCAAAGGGTTGGGGGGGGAGGAGGGGGTGCGGGGTCTGTCCGTCCCTCCTCGCCCATCACGCCGTCCGTCTGTCCCGCAGGCGCGCCATGGCCGTGCCCCGCACGCTGGGGGAGCTGCAGCTGTACCGAGTGCTGCAGCGTGCCAACCTGCTGGGCTACTACGAGACCTTCATCCAGCAAGGAGGGGACGACGTGCAGCAGCTGTGCGAGGCGGGCGAGGAGGAGTTCCTGGAGATCATGGCGCTGGTGGGCATGGCCACCAAACCGCTGCACGTCCGCCGCCTGCAGAAGGCCCTGCGCGAGTGGGCGTCCAACCCGGGGCTCTTCAGGCCAGCCGGTACCACCGGCCGTGCCCGTCAGCAGCATCCCGCTCTTCAAGCTGTCCGAAGGGAGCGGCCGTAAATCCCTCAGCAACGGGCACGCCAGCCCCAGCGAGGCTGCGGGGAAAGGGGGGGGGCAGCGCGGGGACGCCCCCCGCCCGCAGCCCCACGGAGCCCCCCGAGAAGCTGTCGCCGTCGGGGGTGCCGCCGTGGCCGGGCAGGAGCACCCCCGAATTGGAGGGTGGGGGGGATGAGGAGCCGGGAGCTCCCCCTTCTCCCCGGGGGGAACGGAGCAGCCGTCGGGCAGCGATGCGCTGGAGCCGGAGTTGGTGCGGACGGTGGCGGAGAGCGTGGAGCGGCTGCTGCAGAGCTGCCCCCGGGGGGGGGGGACGCGGAGCTGCGGGCGCTGCTGAAGCTCAACAAGAAGTTGGCCAAAGCCGTGGGGCACATCTTCCAGCTGGAGGACGGCGACCGGCAAAAGGAGGAGGAGATCCGGAGGCACAGCGCGATCTACGGCCGCGGTGATGCGCGGCGTCGGGAGGGCAAACAGCTGACGCTGCACGAGGTGGGGGGTCCAGGGGGAGGGGGAGCCCAGTTCGGGGATGGGGGAGGGGGGGCGGTGGGGGTGAGGAGGGTGCCGCTGTGCCCCCCTTTCCCCCCCATCCCCACTGGTGCCGCTCACAGCCCTGTGCCCGCAGCTCATCATCAACGAGGCGGGCCGCGCAGTTCTGCCTGCGGGACAACTCGCTGCTGCTGCGGCGCGTCGAGCTCTTCTCGCTGTCGCGACAGGTCGCGCGGGAGAGCACCTACCTGTCCTCGCTCAAGGTGGCCAGGTGAGCGCCGGGGACCCCCCCCGTAACCCACACGTGGGGTTCCCCCCGGTGCCCCCCGTGGGTGCTGCAGCCATCGGCAATTCCGGGTGGGGGGTGGTGGGAACCCGCTGCCCCCGCAGCCACGAGGTTCCTCTTTCCATTGCTGAGGCAATTTGGGGGCCTGACCCCACCCGGGTGTAGACTGGGGGGGGGGGGTGAGCCCCAGTCCCCCGATGTCCTGAGCTCTCTTCGTGCCCCCCCCCCCCCCCCGCCTTCCCGTTTCCATCTGTGCGGCCCCGCACCGCGCTCGGCACTGCCCACTGCGTGGGGGTGGGGAGGGGGGGGGGGGCATGCGGTGCTGCCCACGCACCTGACGTAGCGCTTTGTGCTCCCACCCGCGCAGGGCACAGCCCGAGGACAGCGGGGCCAGCGCGGCCAAGCGGCTCAAACAGGAGGTGGGTGCGTGGGGGAGGGGGGGGGGGGGGGGGGGGGGAGGAGTGCGTGCGCTGGGGGTGCCCACGGGTGTGCGAGGGGGGTGCCCGCGTGGGGAGCGCAGGCGAGCAGCGGGTGCACACGCGTGTGCGTGCATGCACAGCTGTGAGCGTGGGCAGCGGTCGCCCACGCGTAGGTGTGACGGCGCGGCGTGCTCGGGGCTGTGTGAGGTGGGGGGAGGGCCGAAGAGGGGAGTTGGGGGTGGGGTTGCCCGGCGCTCACCCCTTAACGCTCCGTGCAGGTGGGGGAGCAGAGCCGCCCCGAGCCCCCTCCGCTGGGGTCGGACCTCCACGCACCCCCCTTACCGCGTGGGCACGGAGGACGATGCGGGGGGAGCGTCCGGGGAGAGCCTGGACGGCCACGTGCACGGTGAGTGGGGCACGGCGGGGCAAGCGGCGGCCGCTCCCCCGAGACCCCCCCCTTCCCCCCACCCCCCCCCCCCAGGGTGACCCTGTCCCTCTCTTCGCAGCGGGGGTCTGTCCCCGGCTGACCCCCCCCGCCCGGCGCAGCCCCCGACGCGCCCCTCGCGCTCCCCCCGCACGGGCTCTGGAGCCGCCACATTCTGCAGCAGACGCTGATGGACGAGGGGCTGCGCCTCGCGCGATTGGTGTCCCACGAGCGCGTGGGGCGGCTCAGCCCCTGCCTGCCTGGGAAGCCCCCAGGTGAGCCCCCCCCCCCCAACCCCCCCCCACCCCAACTCCCCCTCTCCCAGCCCCAGGGCACCCTCCCTCGGTGCAGGTGCCACCCTACCCCCCCCCCCCCCCCCCCCCGTCCAGCTCTAGGAAAGCCCCCAGGTGAGCCCCCCCCCCCCCTCTACAGCCCCAGACGTGCCCCCCCCCTCTACAGCCCCAGACGTGCCCCACCCTGCCCCTTGTGAGCCCCCCCACCCCATCCCGCCCCTTGTGAGCCCCCCCGGCTTCATGGAGCCCCCGGGGGGGGTGCGGGTGCTGCCTTCCTCCCCCCCCCCCCCCCCCCCCACCGCACACAGTGCGGCTCTCACACCTCTCTCTCCCCGCAGAGTTCGAGGACGCATTGGCGGAGCGCGGCCCCCGGCCCCCCCGACCCCCACCCGCGGCACCATCAAGGTGGAGCAGGAGAACAGCCGGCAGTGAAACCCCACGCCCTTCCCCCTTATTTCCCCCCCCCCCCCCACTCCACCCCCCCCCAAGACTAACGAAGCAATAACAGGCGGAGAGCCGGGGGTCAGCAGTGGGGCAATGGGTGCTGGGGGGGGGGGGGCTCCGCCACGGCCCCCGCATCCCACCACCCCCGCACGGTTACCTCAGCCGCAGCGGGCCCCACCCCCCCCGCAGCAGCAATACCCCCCTTCCTCCATCCATGTTCTGAGCACGGGACCCCCCCCCCCTCCCTCCATGGACTTAAGCCTGATGTGCAGAGTCCCTCCCCCCCTTTTGCCTCCCCCCCCCCAGGCCATTCATCTCTGCGGTGCAACCACCCACGCCTGGATTGGTGCTGGCACGCAGCCCCCGCAGCGCACGCACGTGCTGTCCCCCCCCCCCCCCCCCAGCCTGCACGCACCCCGCTGTACATAACCCCGCAGCAAACCCCGTGCGGTGCCCCCCCCTTCCCCACCCCCCCCACCCTCCACCCCGTGCACAGCCCACGATGCTCTCCAGCTCTACGCGATGGGGAGGGCTCACACTGGTAGCCCCCCCCCCCCCATTCCCCCTCCAGCGCACAGCAGGTGTTGGATGGGCACTGGGGTGCTGTGCCCCCCCCCTCTGCCACACCCCCCCCCCATCCCATCCCGGGGTCCCCCGTAGGACTGTGTGTGTCTTTTTAGAGCATTAGCGACAATTCCTTTGTAACGTGTACAGTAGATTATTTATTTTGTTATTTTGGAATAAAACTTTATTTTACGGCTTATAGTCCTGCCCCCCATCCCTCCCCCCCCCCCTCCCTTGTCCCCTCCCCACTCCTCACCCTGCTCTGGGCTTGGAAGATGGGGGGGGGAGGGGGTTGGGGGGCAGCTCACAGACCCCAAAGCAAGCATCAGGCCGCGGTGTGTGGGGGGTTTGGGGCTCAATTGGGGGGGGGTTCTGCTGCCCCCCCCTTCCCAGGAGGTGGGGGCTGAGCACTGGGCTGGCACAGCCCCCCCACCCCCCACTGAATGAATCATCACAGCCCCCGCAGAGGCTGAGCCCGGCAAGCGTGGGTTGGGGTGGCAGTGCGGGTGGGGGGTCACCGTGTTGAGTCTATGAGCACCCCCATGGGGGATGGGACCCCACATCCCTCCCCCACCCCCCCCCACGCCACATGGGGTTGTGGCTCTGTGCTCCAAAGTGCGGTGTGTGCACGGGGTGGGGGGGGGGGGGGGGGAAGAGTGATATCCAAACGCTTTGTGTGTCCCCTGTCACCCCCCTCCCCCCCCCCCACCTTAAAAATCTCCTCCCCTTTCCTGCGCAAATTGTGCTAAGTCCATGCAACCCAGTGGGGTGGTATGGGGGGGGGGGGGGCACAGCACCATGCCCCCTTTCTTCCCCCCCACCCCCCCCACCCCTCACACATGCCCTGGGCGGATGCTGTCATCCCAGCGGGGCTCCCCCAGCCCCCAGTAGGATGCACTGGAGCTGGGGTACGCACTGCGCTGTGGGGGGGGTGCAAAGGGGGGGCACAGCGTGGGGTCCTCCAGCGACATCTCCTGCAGGAACTGATCGAACTCAGAGCCGGGGGGCAGTTCAGTGCCAGGGGGCAGCCTGGGGGAGAAAGGGGGGGGGGGGGGGGGTATGTGGGCAGGGGGTCACTGGGGATGAACCCCCCCCCCCCAAATCACTTACCACCGTGAGGGGCTCTGCAGTGCTGTGTTCATGGCCTCGAAGGGGCCGAGCTCCGGCATCTCCTCATCTCGGGTTCAGGGGAGGGACCCCCAGGCAGCAGCTGGGGGCCCTCCCTGGGCAGAAACTGATTGGGCAGAAAGTTCCTGGGGGGGGGGGCAAAAAGAGGGAGAGGGGCTGGGGGGGGGGGGTAGTGGGGGCATGGGGCAGCTCCCTGCCAGCCCTGTGCTACAGGGAAGTGCTTGGTTCGGGGCTGGAGGGGCATCTCCCTGTGGAGAGCACTGGGGTGGGGGGGGCGGGGTGGGTGTTCCCCCCACACCCCAGGTCTTACATGGGGGTCTGGAAGGGGTCCTGCCTGTGGGGGACCGCGGGGTCCATCACCAGAGAGGATGAGGAGAGCATCGGCCCCAGGGCTGCGGGGGGAGCAGAGCATGGTGAGGTGGGGGGGTGGAGTGTACCCGCCCCTCCCCACCCTGACATCGCTCTTACCTGGGGAAGGAGGAGGAGCGGAGGCCCTCAGTGACCATTGCATTGATGCTGTTCTCACCCGGGGGGTAACTGCCCATGGGCTGGGGGCAGAACGGGGCGGGGGGGCTGCGAGGGTACACGTGGGGGGGGGAGGGTCAGCAGGAGGGGGTATTCTGCAACCCCCTCCCACCGCATAGCGCGCTCCCGACGTGCAGCACTCACCAGATGGGGCTCAGCATGTTCTCGGGCTGCAGCTCGGGCTGCAGCACGGGGAGGGTGAACACGGGGGGCTGGGCAGCCTCGCCCCCCCCCCCTGCAGCGCTCTGGGGCGCTTGTTCCCTGCAGAAGCACAGATGGAGGTGACCGAGGGGTGGGATTCCCTCGGAGCTGTGCTCCCCCCCACCCCTTACTCCTGGTCCATCAGCACCACGCAGATCCGTACCACTGGAGCACACCGCGTGGTCTTTTTTTTTTTGGCCCCCCCCCCCCCCAAGCACCCACCTCTCGCTTTCCACTGTCATTTTGATGGCGGTGGAGACGTAGCCCCCGTCCGTCCTTTCCCGTCTGCTCCTCTGCGGGAGAAGAGAGCACCCTGAGCGCTGCCAGCATGGGGCCACCGTGGGACCCCCTCCCCAACCCCCCCCAACCCCCCCCAACCCCCCCACCCCCACGGCTCACTGTTGTAGTGGCATCCGAACGCCTGATCCTTGGGGGTGTTTGGGGTAAAGGTTGCGCAGCTGCCCCAGATCGCGGATGCGATCCCCCAGGAGCGGATGGAGAGGTCCTTAGCCGAGAAGGGCAGAATGTTCTCCACCTGGCCGGAGCCTGCGGGGTACGAGGGGGCACAAACCGCATCGCTATCGCCCCACGTCGGTGCCCCCCCCCCCCACCCCCACGGCCCCCGCCCCAGCTCACCGTCCTTCCCACGGGTGACGTACGCGATGGTGACCCCCCCGATCTCGGAGTCGCTGAAGCGCAGCAGGAAGGTGCCTTCGGGCTCCGTGCTCAGCAGCTTGCAGACGTACTGCTTGCTGATGAAGCCGACGATCAGCCTGGAGGGACGGACAGACAGCACTGAGCTCGGAGGGACAGACCCCCACGCACCCCCTCCCCCCCCCGGCTCCGACCGCACCGCGCTTAGCACCCACCGGTCCGACCAGTAGCTCTTGAGGCACCGCTTGGTGAGGTCCAGGACTCCATCAAACCACTGCCAGAAGGTGAAGCCCCGTCCAGGCAGGATCTCCTGAGGCAGAGGAGGGGTGTGAGGGTCCCAGAGCCCCATGCAGACCCCCCCCCCCCCCCCAGCACAGCCCCCCCCGCTCCTCCCAGACCTTATTGAACTGTGCCCAGGAGATGCTGCGGCTCTGGAAGTCCTCGAGAGTGGCACTGTGGTCGTTGAAGATCTTCTGGGCCAGGAAGAAGTAGTGCTCCTTGAGGAGCCCTTTGGTGGTCTGCACCTCCGCCATGAACTTCAGGTTCAGCGTGTCGCACATCTTCTCCCAGGGGACGCGCTCGGCCACCACGAAGGGCACCCGCTCCTGGGAGGGGGGAGGGGTGTGTGTGTGGGGGGGAGGGGTCAGGCAGCATCCTGCAGCCCCTCTTCCCCCTCTTCAACCCCCCCCTCTGTGGCTCACGATCTCAGAGAAGGCGTTATCCCACAGCACCGTCGCTTTGGCGTTGTTGTCCTGGTTCCCGTGGACGATGACCACGATGGGGAGGACAGCACCTGGGGGACGGCAACGCTCGGTCTCAATCCCGTACCCC
>JAUPFR010000144.1:20799-56699 GCA_036925125.1 Oreortyx pictus | reverse complement strand
ACACCCTAACCCTAACCCTAACCCTAACCCTAACCCTAACCCTAACCCCTAACCCTAACCCTAACCCTAAACCCTACTAACCCTAACCCTAACCCTAACCCTAACCCTAACCCTAACCCTAACCCTAACCCTAACCCTAACCCTAACCCCTAACCTAACCTAACCCTAACCCTAACCCTAACCCTAACCCTAACCTAACCCTAACCCTAACCCTAACCACCTAACCCTAACCCTAACCCTAACCCTAACCCTAACCCTAACCCTAACCCTAACCCTAACCCTAACCTAACCCTAACCCTAACCCTAACCCTAACCCTAACCCTAACCCTAACCTAACCCTAACCCTAACCCTAACCCTAACCCTAACCCTAACCCTAACCCTAACCCTAACCCTAACCCTAACCCTAACCCTAACCACCTAACCCTAACCCTAACCCTAACCCTAACCCCTAACCCTAACCCTAACCCTAACCCTAACCCTAACCTAACCCTAACCCTAACCTAACCCTAACCCTAACCCTAACCCTAACCCTAACCCTAACCCTAACCCTAACCCTAACCCTAACCCTAACCCTAACCCTAACCCTAACCCTAACCCTAACCCTAACCCTAACCCTAACCCTAACCCTAACCCTAACCCTAACCCTAACCCTAACCTAACCCTAACCCTAACCCTAACCCTAACCCTAACCCTAACCCTAACCCTAACCCTCCCACCAACCCCCCCCCCCAAAAAAAAAACCCAAAACCAAACCAAACCACCGCGCTGTGTTTGGGGCCGTGAGCTGCGGGGTCAGGATGGGCACGGGGTGGGGGGACGCAGCCCCACCGCACGTACCGCCGCGGTGCGGGACCGATGCGGGGCCACCAGGGGCCGCTGCCGCCCCGTCGGTACCGCCAACACCGGGGGCACCGCCGGGACCGCGACGGCCCGAGGAGCCCCCCCCCCCCCCCCCCCACCCCCCCCCACCCCGGCTGCGTTTCTCGAACATCTGCACCGCCCCCCAACATCTGGAGCGCCGTGGCGGGGGGGGGGGGGGGGGGGCGGGGGGTGACGTCACGGGATGGGGAGTGACGTCACGGTTTGGCTCTGATGTCAGAGCTGTGACGTCATCGCTGCAGCCGTGCGTGTCGAGGGGGTCGCAGGAATGGGGAATGTGATGGAGGGGTCCGGTGGGGAGGGTCGTCCTGGACCCACGGGGGGTGGGGGGACGGTGAGGGGGTCGTACCCGTGCCATGCAAATCCCTACACCGCATCCATCCCTACACCGCATCATCCCCACACCGCATCCATCCCTACACCGCATCCACACCCACACCGCATCCACACCTACACCACATCCACACCTACACCGCATCCATCACTACACCGCATCCATCCCTACACCGCATCCATCCCTACACCATCCACACCTACACCGCATCCACACCCTACATCGCATCTATCCCCACACCGCATCCATCCCTACACCGCATCCACACCTACACCCGCATCCATCCCTACACCGCATCATCCCTACACCGCATCCACACCTACACCGCATCCATCCCTACACCGCATCCATCCCTATAACCGCATCCATCCCTACACCTCATCCATCCCTATACCCGCATCCATCCCTACACCATCCACACCTACACCGCATCATCCCCACACCGCATCCATCCCTACACCATCCACACCTACACAGCATCCACACCTACACCGCATCCACACCTACACCACATCCATCCCTACACCGCATCCATCCCTATACCGCATCCATCCCTACACCATCCACACCTACACCGCATCCATCCCCACACCGCATCCATCCCTACACCATCCACACCTACACCGCATCCATCCCCACACCGCATCCATCCCTACGCCGCATCCATCCCTACACCATCCACACCTACACCGCATCCATCCCCACACCGCATCCATCCCTACGCCGCATCGATCCCTACACCATCCACACCTACACCGCACCCATACCTATTTCCGTAGGCACACCATGCCCCAACTTACACCGTGTCCTACCTATACTGCGCCCATACCATGCCCCCTACCCATCCCATATCCACCCCCATACCCGTCCCATACTCATCCTATACCTAAACCATACCCACCCCATACCCATCCCATATCCACCCTATACCCGTCCCATACTCATCCTATACCTAAACCATACCCATCCCATATCCATCCCATATCCACCCCATACCCATCCCATACTCATCCTATACCTAAACCATACCCACCCCATACCCATCCCATATCCACCCTATACCCGTCCCATACTCATCCCATACCTAAAACCATACCCATCCCATATCCATCCCATATCCACCCTATACCCGTCCCATATCCATCCCATACCTATACCATACCCATCCCACATGTACACCATACCCATCCCATATCCATCCCATACCTATCCCATATCTATCCCATACCTATACCATACCCATATCCATCCCATAGCTATACCATACCCATCCCACACCCATCCCATACCCCATATCCATCCCATACCCGTCCCATATCCATCCCCATACCTATACCATACCCATCTCATACTCATCCCATACCTATAACATACCCACCCCATACCCGTCCCATATCCGTCTCACACCTATCCCATATCCACCCCATATTTACACCATTCCTATACCATCCCCATCCCACACCTCACCCCACGCCACCCCATACCCACACATACCCA
Source organism: Oreortyx pictus (assembly GCA_036925125.1). Taxonomy (NCBI): domain Eukaryota; kingdom Metazoa; phylum Chordata; class Aves; order Galliformes; family Odontophoridae; genus Oreortyx; species Oreortyx pictus. Next base: position 53,988 of record JAUPFR010000144.1, on the reverse strand, counting down.
TCCCTTACCCGACCATACCCATCCCATACCCCACACCTATCTCATACCCATCCCATACTATAACATACCCACCCCATACCCGTCCCATATCCATCTTACCCCCATGCGATACCCATCCCACACCCATCCCTTACCCGTCCCATATCATCCCATACCCACCCCACACTCACATCATTCCTATACCATCCCCATCCCGCACCCCACCCCACGCCGCCCCATACCCGCATGTACCCCATCCCGACCCCTTCCTCGCACCCCCCCCTCGTCTCGCTGCCCCCCCCCCCGCCATGTCCCCCCCCTTCCATGACCCCCCCGCCATGCCCCCCCATCATGCCCCCCCTTCTATGCCCCCCCCCTGCCATGTCCCTCCCCCGCCATGCCCCCCCCCATCATGCCCCCCCCATCATGCCCCCCCCCCCGCCATGCCCCCCCCCGCCATGCCCCCCCGTACCATGCCCCCCACCTGCCATGCCCCCCCCCGCCATGCCCCCCCCCCCCTGCCATGCCCCCCCCACCATGCCCCCCCCTGCCATGCCCCCAGCTCCGCCCGGGGGGCGCAGTCCGAACCGCGCACGCGCATGCGCGCCCACCGCGTAGCGCACACCCCCCCCCCCTCCTCCCCCCCACCCCCCCATTTCCCAGCCCCCCCCCCCCCCCCCTTTCTCCACGCGCGCCCCCCTCCACGCGGCAGCGCGCGCGCGCGCGCGCGCACCGCCTGGTGACGTCAAGGGGCGGCGGCGCGCGCTTCCATCTCCCGGTGGCGGCCTGCGCGCTGCAGCCCCCCCGCCCCCGCCCGCAGCCCCCGGCGCCGCCGCCGCCGCCGCCGCCCAGGGCCGGAGGGGCCCCCCCCCACCCCTCACCGCCCCGCTCCCCCCGCCCCGCCCCCGGCCCTCCCCGGCTCCGCCGCCCTCCCGCCCCCCTCCCGCACCCCCCCCCCCCCCCCCCCTCCTCCCTCCGCGGATGTCGGTGCGCGGGCGCGGGACGCGCCGACCCGCGGCAGAACGGCGTGAGGAGCGGGGACCGAAGCGGGCCGAACCGAGCGGAGCCGAGCCGGGCCGAGCCGAACCGCAGCGAGCCGAAGCGAGCCGAGCCGGGCCGGGCCGCGCCGCCGGCATGGGGCCGCTGCTGGCCCTGGCCGGGTGCCTGCTGGCCCTGCTGGCCGCGCCCGACGTCCGCGCCCCTCGAAGGTGAGTGCGGGGGGTTGCGGGGCTCGGGGCGGTTCGGTTCGTCTCGACGCGTCCCCCCGGGACTGCGCAGCGCTCCCCGTTGCGGGGCTCTGCGGTGCGGTGTATGGCGGGGGGGGGGGGGGGGCGGTGCGCAAGGGGGGGGGTGCCCGCAGCGGGGCCGATCCGGTCCCGGTCCCCGGTCCCGGTCCCGGTCCCGAGCGGTGCTGCAGTCGCGGCGCTCCTCTGGGGCTGTGACAAAGCAGAGCGCTGCGGGGCCGCTCCCCGCCACGGGGGAACTCGCGAAGCCCCATTCCCGCGGCGGGGGGAGGGGGTGAAGGGGGGGGGGGGGGGGGGGGGCTCTTTTCCCCATTTTCTCTCCTTCCCCCCCCCCCCCCCCCCCCCCCCCCGCCCCGTTCCCGGGTAACTTTCCCCCGCAGCGCGGAGCCCCGGGCCCGGTTCCCCACGCAGCGCTGCGGGGGGCCCGCCCCCGCACCCGCGGTATTCAGACGCTGCGCACGTCGCGGCCCGCTCCGCATCGATCCGCGTTGCGGGGGACGGAGCCGCTGTGCGTGGGGCGTGGGTGCGTTCAGACACGGAGTGCGGTTTGCGTTGGCCCACGCTTCGTTTCCCATCGGGGATCCCGGGTGGGTACGAGGGGGGGGGGGGGGGGGGGCTTCATAAGGGGAGGGGTGGTCCGCTGTGCCCAACCTCTGCGCCCCACGGCACGGAGCTGCTGGTGTGGCGTGGGGCTGGGGGGGGCTCCAGGTGTCCAAATCCCATCCCACGCTGGGGGGGGGGGGGGGGAGGGGCAGAGCGGGGCTGACACCCGTGGGGTCGTTGGCACAGGGGTGACAGAGCCGCCGGCGCTGAGCCCGAGGCCGAGCTGCGTGCCCCATAGCGCGGAGAGCTGTGGGTCCGGCTCAGCCCCACTCCAGTTCCGGCCCCGCTGCGCTGGGGCGCAGATTCCGAAGTTGGTGGGGGCGGAGGGACGGGCATCACTCATTGCATAAGCGGCGTTGCCTTTGGAAACGGGGCTGCAGCAGCGGGGATGCGCTCGGGGGAAGTTCTTCCAATCCTCTCCTCCGCCCCACAGCTCCGAATCGGGCAGGGACCGCCCCCCCAACCCCCCTCCCCCCCCCAACCCCGATTCGGGTGGCTGTCGTGGGCTCCCGGCCCCACGGAGCCACGTGTGCCGGGCACGAGTCCTTCAGTGCCATAGGAAGGGGCCCCGCCGTCGGAGGGAGGGGGGGTTGGGGGGGGGGGGGGGGGGTGGGTTGGGGGGGATCCGTATCCTGACCCCCCGACTTGGGGCACCGCCAGACCCACTGCGTCGCTTTGCGGCTCTGAACGCCGTCGTTGGCAGCAGAAGAGTGGGGGAGACAAAGTCCGGCCCCGGGGGTGCAGAGCCCTTCCAGAGGGACAAAGGGCGGCAGCGCTGCTCTGATCTGCCCCGGAATGTTCCCGGCAGCAAACACCGGGGACTGCGGTGTCCCGGGATCCCGCGACCTCGCTGCTGGAAGTGGGAGAGGGTGGGGGGGGTCCGGGGGGGGGTGGGGAGGGAAGGGAGGATCGTGCCCTCTGCTGCTCTGGAAGTGCCCGTGGTGGGGGGCACCCCACGGTGCTCTGGGTCTTCTGCACGCGGTTGCAGCCCCGGTGCCGCTGCGTGGACGTGGAGCATCCGCCGGGTGGGGGTGGGGGGGTGGGGGGGGGGGGGGGTTGGGGGGGTGTGACTCCTCGTTGCACCCAGAGCAGCTCTGTGGAGTTTGGGACAGCGGAGGGGTGGTGAGAGCTGTGTCCCCTCATCCTCTGCGTGTGTTCCCCCCACCCCAATCCCCTCCGTCTGATCGATGTGGGGCTGTGGGTGCACCTCCTCCTGCATCAGGAGAAACTTAAGGCAGCGGGGGCAGCACCCCCCCACCCCCATCCCTCACCCCCCCCCCCCCTTACCCCCCCCCCCGGACCTCCAGAGCTCCTCATCCTGGAGTAGAAGCGAGGAAGCCGTGGCACGAATCGGTTCTGCTTTGCCACCAGCCCACGGTGCCGGGTGCTGCCATGGGATGGACACGGCCACCCCACACCGACCCCGGGGGGGAGTGGGGGGGGAGGGGGGGGGAGCCGGGTCGGCCCCGTGCTGCTCTGCAGGGGGATGATGGTTCCTGCGGCCCCGAGGTGTGGATGTGCCGAGCACCAAAAGTGTCTGATTTAGCACCGCCGGAGTGACTCACTGCCCAGACATGGCACGGGGAGACGCGCAGATGTGTGGGGTGGAGGGGGGTGGGGTGGGGGGGGTGGTTTGGGGATGGGGGGCACGGGGAGTGGGGCTGGAGTGGGGTGTGGGGGGTGGGTGGGAGGTGCCCTCGTGGTGGCACACGTGGACTTTGGGGTTGGGGGGATGTGGCTGAGTGGGTCGGGGTGGAGAGCTGCCCCTCTGCCCGGAGCTGAGCCCTTCTGGGGGGGGTGTGGGGTGTGGGGGGGTCCTGTCCTCCCCACCGCGTCGATGGCCGTGGGGCAGCGGTTCCTCTCCCGCACGCAGTGGTGATTTTGGGTCTCCACACCACACACTGTGTTCCTGTTGCTGACACCGCCGTGAGCTCGCAGCGGTGCCACGCTCACATTGCCAGAGACCCCAGTGATCCCAGAGATCCCAGTGATCCCTGTGATCCCAGTGATCCCAGTGCTGGAGTGGCCATGCCATGAAGATCCCAGTGATCCCAGTGCTGGGAATAGGGTTGGTAGCCATGCCATGGAGATCCCAGTGCTGGGAGTGGGGCTCAGTGGGGAGATCATGGCGATCCCAGTGATCCCAGTGCTGGGAACGGGGTTGGTAGCCATGCCATGATGATCCCAGTGCTGGGAACTGGGCTCTGTGGGGGTGCCATGGTGATCCCAGTGCTGGGAATGGGGCTCAGTGGGGGGATCATGAAGATCCCAGTGATAAGAATGGGGTTGGAGGCAGTGCCCTGATGATCCCAGTGATCCCAGTGCTGGGAGTGGGGCTCAGTGGTGGGGTCATGGCGATCCCAGTGATCCCAGTGCTGGGAATGGGGTTGGTGGCCATGCCATGAAGATCCCAGGACTGGGAGTGGGGCTCAGTGGGGGGGGTCATGTTGATCCCAGTGATCCCAGTGCTGGGAACTGGGCTCTGTGGCGGTGCCATGGTGATCCCAGTGCTGGGAATGGCGTTGGAGGCAATAACTTATCCCAGTGATCCCAGTGCCCCAGTGGGACTCGGTGGCAGTGCCCTGACGATCCCATTGATCCCAGTGCTGGGAATGGGGCTCAGTGGCAATGCCATGACGATCCCAGTGATCCCAGTGCTGGGAATGGGGCTCGGTGGCAGTGCCATGAAGATCCCAGTGATCCCAGTGCTGGGAATGGGGCTCAGTGGCAGTGCCATGACGATCCCAGTGATCCCAGCTCTGGGAACGGGGTTGGCAGCATCGCTGACTCAGCAGTGAGCGCAGCACCGTCCCATCGCCCTCTGGAAGGGCATTCTGGCTCCGGCCCCATTGCAGCCCCACTCCACATGTGGGGTCGTGGTGTTCCCGGACCCGATCTCTGCCTTTCCCTGTGCTCCGTGTCCCGTTGCGGGGGATCCGCTCTCTGCAGACCCCACAGACTCTTATTTTTAGCTGGAGGAATGTGGGGCGGGCTGCTCTCCCCGTCCATCCCCAGCACTAAATATAGGTCGTGGTGTCCGCTCTGAGCCACGGAGCGTTTGGGGTCAGGGACGGCTCCAGGGCGGAGGTGTGGGGTGGGCCCCACAGCCACAATGGGATCGGGGTGCAGCTCCAAAACGCGTGGACCGAAGCGCCGGCGCTGCAGAGGAGTGGGAAGGAGCCTAATAGGGCTGGAAGTTGTGTCGTTAATTGTCGGGGCTAATTAGGTTCGTTGTGGGATGTTGTGGGTGAAGTGGCAGCGCTGCGAGTGGCCCCGTTTGGGGGTGCGGTGCTGTGCAGCGTTTGGGGGCGATGGGGCCCTGTCCCTGTAGAGCTGCTGTGGGGTTAGCCCTGCTATAGGATCAGAGCTGCTGTGGGGTCAGGGCTTCTTTGGGATCAGAGCTGCTGTGGGGTCAGATCTCCTATGGGATCGGAGCTGCTGTGGGGTCAGAGCTCCTATGGGATCGGAGCTGCTGTGGGGTCAGAGCTCCTATGGGATCGGAGCTGCTGTGGGGTCAGAGCTCCTGTGGGATCGAAGCTGCTGTGGGGTCAGAGCTCCTGTGGGATCAAAGCTGCTGTGGGGTTGGAGCTTCTATGGGATCAAAGCTGCTGTGGGGTTGGAGCTTCTATGGGATCAGAGCTGCTATGGGGTCAGAGCTGTTATGGGATTGGAGCTGCTATGGGGTCAGAACTGCTATGGGATCGGAGCTGCTGTGGGGTCAGCTGCTGTGGGATCAGAGCTGCTGTGGGGTCAGAGCTGTTATGGGATTGAAGCTGCTGTGGGTTTAGAACTGCTATGGGATCAGAATTGCTATGGTGTTGGAACTGCTGTGGGTTCAGATCTGCTATGGGGTCGGAGCTGCGGTGGGGCCAGAACTGTTGTGGGGTCGGAGCTGCTATGGGGTCGGAGCTGCTATGGGGTCAGAGCTGCTATGGGGTCAGAGCTGCTGTGGGGCCGGATCTGCAGTGGCATCAGAACCGCTGTGGGGTCAGGTTTGCCACGGGCCGTGGTTTTGCTGCGTGTGAGCGGTGCTGAGCCATGGGGTGCATCGCTGCGCTCCGTTCCCTTTGTTTGCAGCCGTTCGGGGCCGCGGCGCTGCGTGGTGGCGGCGGAGCATCGCTGCTCATCCTCCCATCCGTCGCTCCCTTTTGGGGTTTTAATTACAGCCTGCTTCGTCAGCCCCACAGCCCGGCCCCCTCCGGGTGACCCCCGGACAGCGGTGCCCCAATGGTTTCCTTCCTCGCGTCGTCGCCGAGCGTTTTATTGTTTGCGAAAGGAAGCACTTGGCTTTAATACTTCCTACAGTCGCCGCCTTCCCCAGGGTCTGAGCTGCGTCCTCCGGCCCCACGAGTGGGGCACCGAACCCGAGCTCCGTCCCATTTGGGGGATCCCTCCCCTCCTCCCTCAGCTGCGGGATGAGCTCCCGCTGTGCCCCCACTGCTGCACTGGGTTCGCTCACGCTTTGGGTTTGGGACCCAGCGCTGCATTTGGGGGTTTGCTTTTCCCTCTGATGTCATCGTTCCTCCCCGGGTTCCCCTGTTCTCTGGTTTTTTTTTTTTTGGGGTCCCACACGGCAGGGGATCGTCTGGGGCAGGAAATGAGGGCAGACGCAATTGGGCCAAATTCCTTTTCTGTCGTTTTTACAGTTACAAAGAGGCGGAATGGGACGCTGCCCCACGAGCGAGGCTGCTCCCCTCTGCCTCTCCGGACCTGACCCAGTGGGTGGACATGGAGTGTCCGTGGGGCAGTGTGGGGTGGGCTCAGCACATGGGGTGTCCGTGGGGCAGTGTGGGGTGGGCTCAGCACATGGGGTGTCCGTGGGGCAGTGTGGGGTGGGCTCAGCACATGGGGTGTCCGTGGGGCAGTGTGGGGTGGGCTCAGCACATGGGGTGTCCGTGGGGCAGTGTGGGGTGGGCTCAGCACATGGGGTGTCCGTGGGGCAGTGTGGGGTGGGCTCAGCACATGGGGTGTCCGTGGGGCAGTGTGGGGTGGGCTCAGCACATGGGGTGTCCGTGGGGCAGTGTGGGGTGGGCTCAGCACATGGGGTATCCGTGGGGCAGTGTGGGGTGGGCTCAGCACATGGGGTGTCCGTGGGGCAGTGTGGGGTGGGCTCAGCACATGGGGTGTCCGTGGGGCAGTGTGGGGTGGGCTCAGCCCATGAGTGTCTATGGAGTCATGTGGGGTGTCAGCCCATGGGTGTCCTTGGGGCTGTATGGGGTGGGCTGAGTACATGGGGTGTCCGTGGGGCTGTGTGGGGTGGGCTCTGCCTGTGGGGTGGGCTCAGCCCGTGGGTGTCCGTGGGGCAGTGTGGTGTGGGCTCAGCACATGGTTGTCTGTGGGGCAGTGTGGGGTGGGCTCAGCCTGTGGGGTTTCTGTAGGGCAGTGTGGGGTGGGCTCAGCCTGTGGGGTTTCTACGGGGCAGTGTAGGGTGGGCTCAGCCCGTGGGTGTCCATGGGGCCATGTGGGGCAGGCTGAGCACATGGGATGTCTGTGGGGCTATATGGGGTGGGCTCAGCCCATGGGTGTCTGTAGGGCCATGTGGGGCAGGCTGAGCACATGGGGTGTCTGTAGGACCGTGTGGGGCAGGCTGAGCACATGGGGTGTCTGTAGGGCCGTGTGGGGCAGGCTGAGCACATGGGGTGTCTGTAGGGCCGTGTGGGGCAGGCTGAGCACATGGGGTGTCTGTAGGGCCGTGTGGGGCAGGCTGAACACATGGGGTGTCTGTAGGGCCGTGTGGGGCAGGCTGAGCACATGGGGTGTCTGTAGGGCCGTGTGGGGCAGGCTGAGCACATGGGGTGTCTGTAGGGCCGTGTAGGGTGGGCTGAGCCCATGGATGTCCCTGGAGTCATATGGGGCGTCAGCCCATGGGCGTCCTTGGGGCTATGTGGGGTGGGCTGAGCACATGGGGTTTCTGTGGGGCCGTGGTTGTCACAGTGGGATCCCGGTGCGCTGTAGGGCCGCGTTGCGTGGCGGTGTCACGCTCCGTGCCGTGTCCGAGCGGTGCTCCGTGGTTTCCCAGCCCCGGCCCCACAGGAGTCACCACCCCGAGGGTGCTCACGGGTCCCCAAAACGTCCTCGGAGCAATGGGGCCGTGCAACGCTGTTCACACGGGCGGCCCCAAATCCAGAGCAGCTCCCGAGCGCCGTTCTCCTCTCGGGAATAAAAGTCCCTTTATGCCGGAATAATTAGTGTACTCAGAGCACGCTAATTATGCCGGGATGAAAGTGACTTTTATTCCGGCGGTGTCCTCTCAAAGGGCCCTTTCTCCCTCTCCCGCTCCACAATAGCTGTTCTGCTCCGTTTCCCCGTTTTAGACAAAGTCCTTATTTGCGAAGCCAGCGAAATTGAGTTGACTAACGAACGAAGGCCGATGGCTCTGGCCGTGCTCCAGCGCCTGGAGGGCCGAGAGCGTCCGCTGAGGTCCTGGGCGCGGAACCGCTGCTGTCCCGTCCTGCACGTGGCCCTGCTGCTGTTCGACCCCGTCCCATCCCGTCCCATCCCATCCCGTCATCCCATCCTCTCCATCCCATCCTCTCCATCCCATCCTCTCCATCCCATCCTCTCCATCCCATCCCATCCCATCCCATCCCATCCCATCATCCCATCCCATCATCCCATCCCATCATCCCATCCCATCATCCCATCCCATCCCATCCCATCCCATCCTCTCCATCCCATCCTCTCCATCCCATCCTCTCCATCCCATCCTCTCCATCCCATCCTCTCTATCCCATCCTCTCCATCCCGTCCCATCCCGTCCCATCCCGTCATCCCATCATCCCATCCCATCATCCCATCCCATTCCATCATCCCATCCTCTCCATCCCATCCTCTCCATCCCATCCTCTCCATCCCATCCTCTCCATCCCATCCTCTCCATCCCATCCTCTCCATCCCATCCTCTCCATCCCATCCCATCCCATCCCATCCCATCATCCCATCCTCTCCTCTCCTCTCCATCCCATCCCATCCCATCCCATCCCATCCCATCCCATCCTCTCCATCCCATCCCACCCCACCCCACATCTACCCACCCTGTCCTCATCTCTATGGGAGGGACTCTGACCCCGCTCACCCTCTATATGGGGAGGACCCCCACCCCACATCTGCTCCCATCCCCGTCTTTATGGGGAGGACCCCCACCCCTCTCCCCTTCTATATGGGAAGGACCCCCACCCCACATCTCCCCCCAATTCCCATCTACATCGTAGGGACCCCCGCCCCAGATTTATTCCGCCCCACTCCCCCTCTATATGGAGAGGGGACCCCTACCCCACATCTACCCCCCCATCCCCATCTTTGTGGGGGCAGGAATGCCCCCCCCCCACGGGTGGCTGCTGCCCAGGCCCCCCCGCAGCCCTCCCACTGCTCCGGGGTTGGGGTGGGGGGGCTGCAGGGGGAGCGCAGCCCCTTCTCTTGGCTGCAGACGCTTTTTGTTTTTCCTTTTTTTTTTGTGCTCTGTTTTTGGTTTTCATTTAAATTGCAGATAAGCTGCAAAAAAAAAAAAAAAAAAAAAAAGGAAAAAAGAGAAAGAACCGTGGCCGGTTTTTTTTCTTTCTTTCCCTTTTCTCCTTCTCCCCTGCGGGGCTGCAGCTGCCCCCCCCCGCCCTCCACCCCCCCCCTTTCCTCCCCCTTCCATTTCCCAATGTCCTCCCGCCCTTACCCCCCCCCCCCCAGGATAAATCTGTGGGGTCAGGGGGGGGGTCTCACACATGTCCTCCCTCCCCGCACCCACATTTCCTGGTGCTGTCAGCATTGAAGCTGTACCCCCACCCCCACCATGACCCCCCCTCCCTCCCCCCCCGTGATGGCAGCCCTGGGATGGTGCAATGGGATTTATTCCCCTTCCCCCCCCACCCCCCCCCCCCCCCATCTGTGGGGTCTCTGCTGTCGCCATTTGTGGCCCTGCGGAGCCCAACGCCGCTGCTCCTTTGTCTGAGATGGAGGAATGGGGGATCCTGTGGGGCCAGGACACGTGGGGTGCAGGGGGCTGTTTCACCCCGTGGCTGCTCCTCAGGGGGGGCCTGGGGGTGGGCACCAGGTGTGGTGGGGGTCCCAGCACCCCAACACCTGGTCTGCTTCCACCTGGGGGTGTATGGGGTCCTGGCACCCCATGCGCTCTCACCCAGTGGCGTTTGGGGTCCTGGCAGCTGACTTGCTCCCACTCAAGGGTATTTGGGGCCCTGGCTCTCAGAGCACTCCCACTTGGGGGTGCAGGGGGTCCTGGTACCCCCTGCACTCCCTCCTGGGGGTATTTGGGGTCCTGGCAGCCCATGTGCTCCCACCCGGGGGTGTATGGGGTCCTGGCAGCCAACTTGCTCCCACTCAAGGGTGTATGGGGTCCTTGAACCCCATACACTTCTACCTGGGGGTGTTTGGGGTCCTGGCAGCTGACTTACTCCCATCTGTGGGTGTTTGGGGTTCTTGTGCACTCCCACCCTAGGGTGTATAGGGTCCTGGCAGCCGACTTGCTCCCACTCAAGGGTGTATGGGGTCCTTGAACCCCATACACTTCTACCTGGGGGTGTTTGGGGTCCTGGCAGCTGACTTACTCCCATCTGGGGGTGTTTGGGGTTCTTGTGCACTCCCCAAGGATGTACAGGGTCCTGGCAGCCCACGTGTTCCCACCCGGGGGTGTTTTGGGTCCTGGCAGCCCACATGCTCCTACCCTAGGGTGTATGGGGTCCTGGCAGCTGACTTGCTCCCACTCAAGGGTGTATGGGGGTCCTTGAGCACCATGCACTTCCACCTGGGAGTGTTTGGGGTCCTCGTGCACTCCCACCCAGGGGTGTTTGGGGTCCTGGCATCCCACGTGCTCCCACCCGGGGGTGTGTGAGGTCCTGGCAGCCGACTTGCTCCCACTCAAGGGTGTATGGGGTCCTTGAACCCCATACACTTCTACCTGGGGGTGTTTGGGGTCCTGGCAGCTGACTTACTCCCATCTGGGGGTGTTTGGGGTCCTTGTGCACTCCCCAAGGATCTACAGGGTCCTGGCATCCCACATGCTCCCACCTGGGGGTGTTTGGGGTCCTCGTGCACTCCCACCCTAGGGTGTATAGGGTCCTGGCAGCCCACTTGCTCCCACCCGGGGGTGTTTTGGGTCCTGGCAGCCCACATGCTCCTACCCTCGGGTGTATGGGGTCCTGGCAGCTGACTTGCTCGCACTCAAGGGTGTATGGGGTCCTTGAACCCCATACACTTCCACCTGAGGGTGTATGGGGTCCCGGCAGCTGACTTGCTCCCACCCGGGGGTGTTTTGGGTCCTGGCAGCCGACTTTCTCCCTGCCAGCCGTGTCTGTGGTCCCGGGATCGGTGCTCGGCAGCAGTGCCACGTGTCAACGCGTCTCGTGTCCCCCCACGTCCCTCAGCTCTTTCCCGACCCGCGCTGGTGAGCAGCTCGCAGCTCCGACCGTCTGCAGAGCGGTGGACGACGCTTTCCTTTCCGAAACCCCTTTTGGTTTTTGTTCAGCCCAAATATTTGCAGCTCCGGACGGACGGGGAGCGCGCGGAGCTCCGTTAGGGCCGCGGTCTGGTTCGAATCTTCTCGTGCAGCACGGCCAGATGGAAGAATTGCAAAAATGCATTTGAACTGTTTGGAGATCTTGGGCTTAAATGCAAGCCAAACAAATTAGCCTTCCTCCCCCCCCCCCCCCCCCCGAGCACACACACACACACACACACACACACACGCACCCCGCCTTGACAAAATACGTCTGCGGGATCCGGGTTCTGTTGTTTGGAACGTCTCTGTTACCCCGTCTGCCTCTGCACGGCCCGAGGACGGATGGGTTCGGGGGCACGAAGTCCTACGAGGAATGTGGAGTGCATTTATTTTTCTCCTTCTCTCTTTCCCCCCCCCCCCCCCCCCCTTCCCCTTCCAAACTCTGGAACATCTGTTTTGCAAATCACGCTCATTCCAGTCCGTATTTATGGCCAGCGCTGCTTCCTCTGCGGGGTGGAGGGATGGGGCCGAGCGGCGATGGCCCCGCAGCCTTCGGGTCTTCGCTTCCCCGATGTGCTCTCCTGAGCCCCAAATGGGGTTCGGTGTCACCTCGAGGCGAACACCTTCTGCTCCACGATCCCAAACAGAGCGTGTCCTCCTCCGGGCAGCGGCAGAACGCGGCGGCGGTGGCGGTTTTTGCTCTTTTGAGTGCTTTTAAAACCCACTGCACCGTGGAGCCCTCTGGCTCTGCCCATCTCCACCAGCGGGAGCTGCTGGGGGTCACATCCTGCCCTCCCCGGGGGGAAGAAGGGCGCCCCGAAATAACCGTGTGCTCTTTGCAGCACCGTTCCCCCCCCCCCCCCCCCCCTTTTTTTTTTTTTTTTTTGGCTTATTTTTAAGCGGGGCTCCCTCCTCTGACTGCTAAAGAGGCAAATGTTTTCCGTGGCCGTCTCTCGCAGCTGCGCCGGGCCCCGCTCTGAGCTGCCCATTGTGCAGCGCATGAAGGGCCCTTTATTCCTCCCCGAGGTCGGATCCCCTCCGTGCGCTTCTGCCCATGCGGCCGTCGGCTCTCGGGGAGAAACTTGGCCCCGTGTGAAGGCGGCATTGACGCACAGCTCCCCGCGCTCGGCCATCCCAATCCCGCTCCTCTCTGGGGGACGGTGGGCACAGTGGGCATCAGTGGAGGTTCCACGTGCGCTGCCACGGCCGGGAAGGAGCGGCTGTGAGCCGGGCACCTCCAGAGGAGGCATTCCTTAAGGAAAGCGCGATGTGCGGCTTGGGTGGAAAAGCCAACGGGACGTTGTAGCGTTCAGAGGGACTCCCGTGTGTTGTGTGTTGTGTGTTGTGCTGCTGCACAGTGGGCACTGGAGGGATGTGCCGTGCTCTGGGCCATGCTCTCCTCCAGTCCATGCTCTCCTCCAGTCCATGCTCTCCTCCAGTCCATGCTCTTCGTTCCATGCTCTTTGGTCCATGGCTCTCCTCCAGTCCATGCTCTTTGGTCTGTGCTCTTCTCCTGTCTGTGATCTTCTCCAGTCCATGCTCTTCGTTCCATTCTTTCCTCCTGTCCATGACCTTTGGTCCACGCTCTTCTCCAGTCCACACTCTCCTCCTGTCTGTGATCTTCTCCAGTCCACACTCTCCTTCAGTCCATGCTCTTCATTCCACGCTCTTCTCCAGTCCGTGCTTTCCTCCAGTCCATGCTCTTCGTTCCATTCTCTCCTCCAGTCCATGATCTTTGGTCCATGCTCTTCTCCAGTCCACGCTCTCCTCCTGTCTGTGATCTTCTCCAGTTCATGGCTGTCCTTCAGTCCACGCTCTTTGGTCCACGTTCTCCTCCTGCCTGTGATCTTCTGCAGTCCACGCTCACCTTCAGTCCATGCTTTTCAGTCTGTGCTCTCCTCCAGTCCGTGCTCTTCGTTCCATGCTCTCCTCCAGTCCATGTATTTTGGTCCATTCTCTCCTCCAGTCCATGCTCTTTGGGCCGTGCTCTCCTCCAGTCCACACTCTCCTCCTGTCTGTGATCTTTTCCAGTCCATGGCTCTTCTTCGTTCCATGCTCTCCTCCAGTCCATGCTCTCCTCCTGCCTGTGATCTTCTCCAGTCCATGCTGTCCTCCAGTCCATGTTCTTTGGTCCATGCTCTCCTCCAGTCCAAGCTCTCCTCCTGTCTGTGATCTTTTCCAGTCCATGGCTCTTCTTCGTTCCATGCTCTCCTCCAGTCCATGCTCTCCTCCAGTCCAAGCTCTCCTCCTGCCTGTGATCTTCTCTAGTCCATGCTTCCCCCTGGTCCCCCTCTCCTCCAGTCCATGCTCTCCTTCAGTCAACGCTCTCCTCCGGTCCATGCATTTTGGCCCCCACTCTCCTCCGATCCACCCTCTCCTCCAGTCCATGGTCTTTGGTCCATGCTCTCCTCTGGTCCACGTTCTCCTCCAGTCCACTTTCACCTCCAGTCCACCGTCTCCTCCAGTCTGCTCTCTCCTCCGGTCCACCCGACCGCAGCCCGTGGTGGGACAGCGGGGCTGAGGTGCTGGCGGATGGATGCGTGGGGTGAATCTTCACGCTGCCATTCTCTGGTGCAAAATGAAGCACGGCGGTGCTCTCCTCCAGGGTGGGTGCTGGGCAGGGGGCTGTGGGCTGCCCTGCTTTACTGGTGAGACTGGAGCCGAGTGGGGCCGGGGGTTGGGGGGCCGACCCAGGCTCGTGGTGGGGCTGCTGGAAGCCTGGGAGGGAGAGCAGGAAATCCGAGGGAGCGATGGCTCTTTGCTGTGGTTTTGGTAACCAACACTGTGTTTGGTAAACTTGGATCGGGGGAGGATGGGCTCCTGCTGGAAGTGGGGGGGGGGATGCGGGGGCAGAACCACCTGGGACAGCCACAGAGACCCCCACTTTGACCCCCAAATGCCGTGAGCTGTGCAGACAGCGAGGTGGACCCTGAGAGTGGGGAGCTCAGCAGAATGGGGGGGGAGGGGGAGGTGACCCTGGGTGCGTGCTCAGGGTTTTGCTGCCTTTCCTTCCCAGTCCAGTTTGCTGCTGTACCCCAGAATCAGTGCAGAGGTGTGTGGTTCTCCAAGGAGGACATTGCACGGGAGGGGGCTGCCCCGGGACCCCCCCCCCAACGGCTGCAGCCATCAGCTGAACTTTGCTGCAGCAGTCTTTTTTCTTTGGGTTCGGAGCTGTGGCTGCCAGCTGCGCGTCAGCCAAGAAAGAACTTTCCTGCAGTGTCTGCTGGCCCAAAAGCACAGCCAGCATCGCCGGGGGGGGGGGGGTGGGGGGGGTCACCTCTACCCCTCCCTGCTGCACCCAAGTGGTGCTGGGGGGTGATGCTGGGGGGCGATGCTGGGGGGCGATGCTGGGGGCTGCCATCCCCAGCTCTGTGCCATCAGTGTCCGGGAGCGCTGCCACGGCGTGATTCCGAAATGCTGCTTTGTGCATTTGTTCTCATTTGGGTTTTCTTATTTTTTATTTTATTTCATTTTATTTGTCTTTTTCCTTCCCTTCCCTTCCCTTCCCTTCCCCTCCCTTCCCCTCCCCTCCCTTTTACCGTCCAGCAGAAAATGAAGCGCCTTCGGCTCCCAGGAGCTCATTCATCCAAGTTAAACGATCTTTAAAATCTGTTAGCGCATCATGGATCTCAGTTCCTGTTTTCTGGCGGCGTAATTAATGCTCCACTTTAAATTTTCTCCCTTCCTCAGGGGCAGGGTTGATGGATCTGATGCCATCCTGCAGCTGAGCCATTAGGAGGGAAGCAAACCGGGAGCAATCTAGTCCTTAATTTAACCTCTTTTATTATTGGGGGTTGGGTTGGGGGGGTTGGGGGGTGTGGAATAATTTGTCTTTGGGAAGAAAACTGATGGTATTTATTATCGTTATTTCTTTTCTCATCCAGCACCGAAGACGTGCAGCCCCAAACAGTTTGCATGCAAAGATCAGATTACGTGCATATCTAAGGGCTGGCGCTGTGACGGGGAAAAGGATTGTCCCGATGGCTCGGACGAATCGCCCGACATATGTATGTATCTCTGACTTCCCTTCCTCATCACCTCCCTCCGTTCTGCCCCACCCTTTGTTCACTGCACGGCTCGAGGTCCCGTCCCCCCCCCCCCCCCACAGCAGCACCATCCGTCCGTCTGTCTGCGTGCCATCGCTTCCCTCCGTGCCATCTTCCTGGGGAGAGGACATCGCTGCTTTTATCTGCTCCCGTCCAGCGGGGTTTACGTCCACGCAGGCGTTGAGGATGCGGGAGGGGGTCCGGGCCCATGGGGGGAGTGGGATTTGGACCGTGGGTCTGCAGCCGGTGTGTGATGGGGGAGGCAGGAGCTGCCCCAGGCATGGCGGGGCAGGGGGTGTGCGGAATCCGAGTGGGTCTGGGGCCGTCAGCCCTGCAGGAGAGCGGCTGAGGGGGACGTGGGGTCAGACAGGGGCAGGATGTGAGCAGGGAGCTGTGTTGGGTCAGACAGAACCAGACCACGAGCAGGGAGCCGTGTTGGGTTGAACAAGGCCAGGTCGTGAGAAGGGAGCCATGTTGGGTTGGACAAGGTTATGCTGTGAGCAGGATGCCACGTTGGGTTGGACAAGGTTATGCTGTGAGCAGGATGCCACGTTGGGTTGGACAAGACCAGGTTGTGAGCTGAGAGCCATGTGTTGGACAAGACCTGGGCGTGAGAAGGGAGCCGTGTTGGGTTGAACAGGACCAGGATGCAAGCAGGGAACCATGTTGTGTTGGACAAGGCCAGGCTGTGAGCTGGGAGCCGTGTTGGGTTGAACAGGACCAGGTTGTGAGAAGGGAGCCATGTTGTGGTGGACAAGACCAGGTTGTGAGCTGGGAGCCGTGTTGTGTTGGACAGTACAGGCTGTGAACTTGGAGCCACGGTGTGTTGGACAAGGCCAGACCACAAGCTGGGAGCCATGCTGTGTTGGACAAGGCCAGGTCATGAGAAGGGAGCCATGTTGAGTTGGACAAGACCAGGCTGCAAGCAGGGAATCGTGTTGTGTTGGACAAGGCCAGGCTGTGAGCTGGGAGCCATGTTGTGTTGGACAAGGCCAGGCTGTGAGCTGGGAGCCGTGTTGGGTTGAACAGGACCAGGTTGTGAGCTGGGAGCCATGTTGTGTTGGACAAGGCCAAGTTGTGAGCTGGGAGCCATGTTGTGGTGGACAAAGCCAGGTTGTGAGAAGGGAGCTATGTTGGGTTGAACAAGACCAGGCTGCAAGCAGGGAATCGTGTGGTGTTGGACAAGGCCAGGCTGTGAGCTGGGAGCCATGTTGGGTTGGATAAGGCCAGGTTGTGAGAAGGGAGCTATGTTGTGTTGGACAAGGCCAGGCTGTGAGCTGGGAGCCGTGTTGTGTTGGACAAGGCCAGGCTGTGAGCTGGGAGCCATGTTGTGTCAGAAAAGGTTATGCTGTGATTGGGGAGCCATGTTGTGGTGGACAAGGCCAGAGCACGAGCAGGGAGCCATGTTGTGTTGGGCAATACACGTTATGAGCAGGAAGCCGTGTTGGGTTGGACAGGGCTGGGAGCCCTGTTGGGTTGGATAAGGTTATGCTGGGAGCTGAGAGCCATGTTGTGTTGGACAAGGCCAGGCCGTGAGCAGGGAACCATGTTGTGTTGGACAGGGCAGGCCGTGAGCAGGGAGCCATGTTGTGTTGGACAGGGCAGGCTGTGAGCAGGGAGCCCTGCTGTCCCACACTGCCTTCCCCCCCTCCATCCAAAGGAGGTCGGTGCTGGCCGTGCTGCTCGTCCCGTTGTTTTTCTGTGCCAGGATTGCAGCCCTGCGGTGCCGGGCGCTGCTGCTGACGCCCAGCACCGTGACTTCGTCCCTCTCTGTGCTCTCTGCTCTTGGCACGCAGCTTTCCTCCCGAGCAGGCTCTGCTTCGGCGCTGGAGTTATTTATTTCTGAAAGCAAAATGATGCAACCGTCCCCTCCGTGGGAGGGATGGGGGGGTTGGGATGGGCTGTCTGGCTCCAGTCAATCAGCGGCCCTGGAAAATTACAGCGGGACGGCTTGGAGGCCTTTCCCGGCGCTGGAAGCGATCCGTCCTGGCTGACGTGTTCCGCTAGCTGCACCCATTGCCCCGCTCTCCCTTTATCCCATGGACAGGTCGATGGACAACCCGGATGCTTTTTGCACCTCTTTCCCTTTTTCCTCATTCTACAGCTCCCCAGCGGTGTCGGTGGGGCCGACAGAACCCGAGTGGGAGGACAGAGGGGTCCGGGGAGGACGAGTCGGGGGAGGCACAAACTTCACATCTGTGCCCCTTGACGAGATCACATCCCACATTCCTACGGGCGGAGGGGACCGGGCGTCCCGCTGTGATGTCAGTGCCTCTCCCATGGGCAGGGGGACGCGCAGCTCTGCCCGCTCCTGCCCGGGCTCGTGCGAGCAGCCCGACCTGTCGGCACTGGCACACATCTGCTGGTTTGCCAGGCGAGCTTTTCTCACGCCACTTTGGCACCGGAGCTTCCGGAAGGCTCTCCCCCCCCCCTTATCTTTTTGGCAGGGTGAGCATGGCTCTGATTGCTATTATTTAATGATGATGATGATTTTTTCCCCAGCTCCGGCTGCAGATGCTGCTCTGTGTGCTCCCTGGCAGCACGGCACGGCTGTTTGCACCGCACTAACGTACCCCGTTCAGCCTCTCTCGAAGCGCTGTGTGTTATGTGGAAGGTTTTCCTCCCCGGGGAATCCTTTTAAGCATTTGCTGGCGTTGCTCACGTGAGCGCGGGACGCGTTCCCTGTTCAGCTCCGTGGCCGCAGTGTGAGAGCTGTGTGCTGATCCTTTCCCCCCCCCATCCCCCGGTTTCGCATTCCACACCGCTTTCCCGAGGAGCAAAACTTGGACGAGAGCCTCCACCCCACTGGAAAGCAAAGGAGACCTGGAGCTCTGGGGAGACGAGTTTGCTGCAGTCAGCCTTGGCTGGGAAGGATCTGCCCATGCGCTGCTGGATGGCAGCACCTTCAGAGCTGGCGGGTGTTTGCATCACTCAGGGCATTACTTTGCATCACGTGGAGCATTGCTTTGCATCTCAGGGCATTGCTTTGCATCATGTGGGGCACTGCATCACATAGGGCAGTATTTTGCATCACATGGAGCATTGCTTTGCGTCGTGCAGGGCACTGCATCACATAGGGCATTGCTTTTTATCATGCAGAGCATTGTTTTGCATCGTGCAGGGCATTGCTTTGCATCACACGGCGTTGCTTACACAGGGCACTGCTTTGCATCATGCAGGGCGCTGCATCACACCCTTCTTTTCCCTTTCCTTTCCTTCTTTTCCCTTTCCTGTTCTTCTTTTCCCTTTCCTCCCCTTCTTCTCCCTTTCCTCCCCTTCTTTTCCCTTTCCTTTTCTTCTTCTCCCTTTCCTCCCCTTCTTTTCCCTTTTTTTCTTTTCCCTTTCCTCCCCTTCTTTTCCCTTTCCTGTTCTTCTTTTCCCTTTCCTCCCCTTCTTCTCCCTTTCCTCCCCTTGTTTTCCCTTTCCTTTTCTTCTTCTCCTGTTCCTCCCCTTCTTTTCCCTTTCCTTTTTTTCTTTTCCCTTTCCTCCCCTTCTTTTCCCTTTCCTGTTCTTCTTTTCCCTTTCCTCCCCTTCTTTTCCCTTTCCTCCCCTTCTTCTCCCTTTCCTTTTCTTCTTTTCCCTTTTTTTCTTCTCCCTTTCCTCCCCTTTTCCCTTTCCTCCCCTTCTTTTCCCTTTCCTCCCCTTATTTTCCCTTTCCTCCCCTTCTTTTCCCTTTCCTTTTCTTCTTCTCCCTTTCCTTTTCTTCTCCCTTTCCTTTTCTTCTTCTCCCTTTCCTTTTCTTCTCCCTTTCCTTTTCTTCTTCTCCCTTTCCTTTTCTTCTTTTCCCTTTCCTCCCCTTCTTTTCCCTTTGCTTCTGTTCCCTTTTTTTCTCCCTGCTTTTTTTAAAGCCCGTCCCGAATCAGCTCCTTGGGGTGCACCCCCAAGCTTGTCACATGTAATAAATTGGCTCATTTATTAACGAGCCGACCGGGTCGAAAGCAAACAGAGTGGCTTGTGGATTAATCCTGCCCTGTTTGCGATAAGCAGTTTGATCCCGGCTCCTTTCAGGGGAATAATGGGCACGGCAGATCGGCTTTGACTGATGAACTGTGCGCTTTATTTCAGTGCCTTCGTTCTTCTGGGACGCGTATCGATGCTGCCTTAATTAACCCTTAATTTGCGGTTACCTGACAGTGCTCCTCGCTTTGAGCAAGGGGAGAGCAGCACTTTGGGAATGCAGAGCGTGGGGGGGAGCGTTGCCGGGGGCTCAGGAGCTCCGGTGGATCCCAGTGCCGCGTGAGCCCCCAAACTGGGAACGCTGGCACGTACTGGGAGAGCATCGTGTGCTCCGGAGGCAGCTGCAGCCCTTTGCAGTGCTGTTCTTGGAGCAGCTCTTGTGCAAGGGAGGGCACGGTGACGCTTTGCACGACGCATGGAGGGGGTGTGGGGGCCTTTTCACCGTGACTCCTGCACCGGGCTGGAGCTTTGCACGGCGTCGGGGCCGCGTGCTGCGGGTTTCCTGCTGGACTTCCCAGTTCTGCAAAGCCGAGCTCCGTGGGGAAGGGCAGAGAAAACAAACCCAGCCCTCTGCGGCCGCTCATCGACGAACAATTTGCTGTTTCATCGCTGGGGAGGGTGGAGGCACCCGCCTTGGGGTGAGGGGGGGGGGTCCCGTCCCCGCTGCCATCTGTGTGCTGAGCGGGACTGCATTACGTGGCAGCTCAGGCTCAGGGCTGTGGGCGTTCCCGTGCAGTGCGAGGAGGGAATGCTGAGTCCCTGTGCTGTCGTTTGGGATGGGAACGCGTGCTGGGAGGGGGTGCAGGGACCCCCAACCCCACCCCCCCCCCCCCCCCCGCGGTTGGCAGTGCTCCCCCATCACAGCCATGTGTGCTGCGGGGCCCTCGGTGTTAGCACCTGGGAGCAGTGCTGGTGGATGGGGTCTGGTGGTGTAGGACGAGTCCCACAGTGCCCGAGTGCTGGGCTGTGGGGTCTGCAATGGGACCTGGGCAGTGTGGGGCTGCGGGTGCCCATCCCTGTGCTTCCCCCCCCCCCCACCCATGGGTGCTGCTCGGGCTGCTGTGTGCCCTGCTGACGGGCAGGCACTGCTCAAGCAGCCGTTATCTCCCTCTGAAATGGGATTTTCTCCTTTCTCTCGCGTGCTACCGCTGCCCCAGTGGAGGCACAGCTCTGGGGTTCCTCGTTGGGCCCTAAAACCTGCGAGGTTTGGGGTCGGGGAGGACAGGAGAGCCGTGCGCAGAGCTCCTGCTCCGCTGTCCCCTGGGTGGGAGCCGAGGTGCTGGGAGAGCTTTCCTTTAATGGGGTTTGGGGATATGATTTGCTTTACAGTGCGTTTTGTTGTTTGCCGTAATGCCGTGCTTCTTTTCAGAGCAGCTTAAGAATAAGCCACGCTTCCTTTGTGATTTTTCTGCTTAATAACGGAGATTAAGGCTCCTGGTATCGCGTAACCTCTGTTCTTAACAACCCCCCCCCGCGAGCTGCCGGCTGCGCGAGGGTGTGAGCAAAAGGGTTCCCCGGCACCTCTGGGTGTGCTGCAGGATCCGGGGGGTGGGCACCCCAGAAATGAGCAGGGCTGCTTCTCCCTGCACCCCGGGAGCTGCGGTGGGGTGAGCTGTACCCGTCCGTCCCCGTGCGCGGTGATCCCGCTGGGGCCGTGGGGAGGTGATGGAGAGGGGAGAGCGGTCCGCAGAGCCCGATTTGGGGTGTGGGGGGGTGACGGTTGTGCCTTCTGCTGTCCCCGCAGGCCCTCAGAGCAAGGTGTCGCGGTGCCAACCCAACGAGCACAACTGCCTGGGCACCGAGCTGTGCATCCACATGAGCAAACTGTGCAACGGGCTCCACGACTGCTTCGACGGCTCGGACGAGGGGCCGCACTGCCGGGGTAGGTGTGCAAAGGGGAAGGGGGGTGGGGGGCATTTCCCCACTGATCCACTGCAGGATCCGTGGGTAGGTGGGAACAGCGGCACGAAGTGCTCCGCTGCTGTTTTCCCTCCCGGGCTGGGGAGCATCGCGAGCTCCCTGGGTTGCTCTGGCTGCCGCGGTGCTTTGTGGCCGTGCTTGGAAGGTGCTCGTGCCCCTGTCCCAGCAGCGGGCGGTCCGGGGGCAGCTGAGTTGGCAGTCTGCAGCCTCAGAGATTATCCAGAGCCGCTTGCAAGTAAATGCCCATCATTCCTGAGCCTGCGGGCCATTAAATAGCTGCATTGTCTCCCGGCTTTAACAGGCACGGGGTGTTGGGATTCTGGTTCAGATAAGAGATGCTGATGTATTTTTTTCCATATTTCCAGGAGCTTTGTTGTTCCCCCCCCCCCCCCCCCAACCCACCCCCTTTCCTGGCTGGTCCCTGCTTGCTAATCCTGTTGGGAAACTCTCCCCAAATCTCGGCACGCATCGCTGCCCGGTGCGCAGCTCAGCTGTGCGGAAACGCGTGTCCCGGGCTGACCCCGGGGTTGGCTGCGGGGTGAGCTCGGTGCTTCCAGCCCAGCCCCGGCTGGGGGCTCTTTTGGGGCCTTTTCCATTCTGCTGAACCCGATCCCAAGCCGGGGCACGCCGCTCTTCGCTCCCCTCCCTCCTGCAGCCCCGTGCACGGGAAGTGCGGGCAGGAGGAGCGCGGTGCTTCCTGCACGGCCCTGCCCTCGCTGACAATTAATATTTAGCTAATTGGTCTCAGCGGTGAAACGAGCTCTGATTTTTCACGGCCGGGCAGCGCGTGACGCGGTGCCGGTGGCCCTGGGCCAGGGCAGGTGCTGTCTGCTGCTCGTGGGTGCTGAGCCCCACACCTCCCCGACCTTTGCTCCGGGTTTAGGGTTCATCCGGGTGCGTTTAACCCAACCCGGAGCTGCGGGGCAGAGCGGAGCGGTGCTGTGCAGCTCCCAGTGCTCCCAGTGCTCCCAGTGGCCGTCTGAGGGCAGAGTGTGGGGCTCATGAGCCCCCACGGAGCAGCCCCAGGTCCCGCTGCCCCGTCGTGCCGGCTCTTGGCACCTGCCCTCCCTTGCCCTGAGATCTCTTCCTCCTCCGGGTCTGGTTTGTCCTGCAGAGCACCCCGTGGAGATGCACGTCCCCTCGGGGTCCTCTGTGTCCCTCCGTTTGTACGGGAGATGGAGGTGATGCGATGGGAGCCTTCTTGCTGGAGCTCCCACTGTTGTCATCCCTGTCCCCCCCGTCCCCCCCCCCCACTTTAAGTTCGCGCATTCTTTCCTTTTCCCTGGGGTGCGTGCGGTGCTTCGGTGGGGAGATCGGAACCCGAAGGCGAGCCGCTCCAGGTTCTCACCTCCGCTCTGTGCCTCTCTCCGCAGAGCAACTGTCCAACTGCACGGCTCTGGGCTGCCAGCACCACTGCGTGCCCACGCTGAGCGGCCCTGCGTGCTACTGCAACAGCTCCTTCCAGCTGGCCGAGGACAGGAGGAGCTGCAAGGGTGGGTGTGGGCACGGGGGAGCTCAGCGAGGGGCCCTAAAGGGGCTCCCGTGGGGCTCAGCACCTCTGGTCTCCCAGGGCGGTGGTCTCCCCAGAGTGAGGGTCTCCTCAGAGTGAGGGTCTCCCCAGATGATGATCTCCTCAGGGCAGTGGTCTGCCCAGAGTGGTGGTCTCCCCAGAGTGAGGGTCACCCCAGGGTGGTGGTCTCCTCAGATGATGGTCTCCCCAGGGCGGTGGTCACCCCAGAGTGAGGGTCTCCCCAGAGAGCTGGTCTCCCCAGATGATGGTCACCCCAGGGCAGTGGTCTCCGCAGGGCAGTGGTCTCCCCAGGGTGGTGGTCTCCCCAGGGTGGTGGTCTTCCCAGAGTGAGGGTCACCCCAGGGCAGTGGTCTCCCCAAGGCAGTGGTCTCCCCAGGGTGGTGGTCTCCCCAGAGTGAGGGTCACCCCAGGGCGGTGGTCACCCCAGGGTGGTGGTCTCCCCAGAGTGAGGGTCACCCCAGGGCGGTGGTCTCCCCAGAGTGAGGGTCACCCCAGGGTGGTGGTCTCCTCAGATGATGGTCTTCCCAGAGTGAGGGTCACCCCAGGGTGGTGGTCACCCCAGGGCAGTGGTCTCCCCAGGATTTTAGTCTCCCCAGGGCGGTGGTCTCCCTTCAGCTGTGGGTCTGCTTGGTGTGTGCTGAGCTGAGGGGCAGGGAGGATGCAGCTCCGTGTGCCCCCATGGGCGTCAGTGCTGGGGAACGGGGCAGGGTCAGAGGGCCCGTGGGATCCGTGCGATGCCTGGAAACCTGCGGGGTCAGGGGCTTCAGTGCCCCCACCTCTCGTTTATCTGAGCAGAGGTGGAGGGGGGGGTGTTATCAGCTCTGCACGCAGCTCTTGGGCCCTTTCATCTCGCACAAGAAAGCAGCGTGCAAACCAGGGGGGGGGGGAAGCTGAGCACGAGAGCATTCTGGGCTGGAAAATGAGGTGTGGGTTTTGCAGAGCAGGGAGGAGGGCCGGGCAGCAGCGAGGCCTTGAACGGTGAGGAAGAGTTCTCCTTCTGCTTCCCCTCTGCCCGGGGTGATGTTCTCCAGGGGCGGTGCTGGAGGTCCTTGGGATGGAGCCTTTGGTTTGTGTGTGTGTGTGTTGGGGTCTCCTTGCGGCGGCCGGGGGAGGACGCTGGACGTGTGCAGCTCCAGACCTTGCTGCTTGGCTTTGGTTCCCAGACTTCGATGAATGCACCGTGTACGGCACCTGCAGCCAGACCTGCACCAACACCGAGGGCTCCTACACGTGCAGCTGCGTGGAAGGATACCTCCTGCAGCCTGACAACAGGTCCTGCAAAGCCAAGAACGGTGAGAGCCCCGACCGGGGCAGCGTGCCCCCAGGCAGCTCCTGCCGGCACTGCAGCCCCGACCCTTTGCTTTAACCACCCCTTATCTCTCCGCCGATGATCTTTGAGGTCCTTCCAGACCCAGGCTGTTCTCCGGTGTGTGCTAGCCGCGTGTCACAGCCCCATTTCTCTGCCCCCCAGAGCCCGTGGACCGCCCGCCCGTGCTGCTCATCGCCAACTCCCAGAACATCCTGGCCACGTACCTGAGCGGTGCCCCCGTGCCCAACATCACCCCCACCAGCGCCAAGCAGACCACGGCCATGGACTTCAACTACGTCGAGGACACGGTGTGCTGGGTGCACGTGGGTGACAGCGCGTCCCAGACCGTCCTCAAGTGCGCCAGGATCCCCAACCTGAAGGGCTTCGTGGAGGAGCGCTCCATCAACATCTCGCTCAGCCTGCACCGTGAGTGCCCCCCGCGCTTTCCTCCTCCTCCTCCTCCCCCCCCCCCCCTTTTTTTTCTCTTTCCTTCCCCTCTGAGTCCCGCGGTTGCTTTGCGCGGGCGTGCAAATGGTGCAGAGAGGATGGAGACGGTACCTGCGCCATGGGTTGAGGGATTGCAGCAATTCTCATTTCCTCTTTTGGTTTACGCCGCCGTCCCCGCCCTGAGCTGCGGTTGAGAGCAGAATCCCGACCCAAAATCTGCTCCGTGGTGACTCAGAGGGCGACGGTGCTGCTGTTTTGCTGCGAGGAGGGTTGCAGCACGGGCTCCTGTCGGGGCTTGCTGCTCCCAGCTCGCTCCCTTCGCTGCGATTTTGGTGCTGGGAGATGGCACCGTGAGCTCATGGGATCGCAGCAGAGCACTGCCAGCCCCCCACCCCCACCCCCTCCCCACCCCCTCCCCCAGCCCGGGGTTCCCAGTTTGTGTGCACACGGTGCGGACGGAGGGATGGATGGAGCTGTGTGTTCAGGGCAGTGTGTATTTTTAGGGTGAGGCCTCACCCTTTGCTTCTGCAGCCTGAAATTAGGCAGGAGGGGCCGAGCTGTGAGGTCCGCTTTCGTGGGCTCCTTCCTCCTCCACGCTGGGCTCTCCCCACTCTCTTCTTTGGGGGGGGGGGTTTGGGGGGCAGAGCTCCCAGAGGAGCTCAGCACTGACCTTTCAGGTCCTGAGTGTGCAATGGCCATCGGGGGGTGGGCACAAAGCCCCTCTTCCAGCGCAGAGGGGACGTGTCTGAGCAGTACCCCAAGGCCTGCAGCGGAGGTGGATTTGCTTCTGACGAGGAGATAACGTCGTCGTCACCCCCTCCCCCCCCCCCAAGACCTGTGACCCCAATTAGCGCTTCGTCTTTATTTGCTGCTCCGTGGCGTTTATCTCCTAACAGCAGCAGCCAGGCAGACTTCCCTGGTGCTACGTGGGGCCGTCCCCGTGGGGCGTCACGGCTCGGTGCCACAGGAGCCTTGGTGTCCCCTCCGTGTCCCTGCAGAGAGGTGATTCGTGTCCCTCGTGTCGTGGGAGCTGTGTGGGGTGCAGTTAGCCCGGCGTGCTGCTGGGTGCCGTGGCTTTCCCAGCTCCTCGTGCTGCTGAGCTCTGGAGCTGATGCTCTCTTCCCCAGTCACCATCCCCTGAATCCCAAGTGCTCGTTTTGCACCGTGGTTTATTTCCTCCCCCATTCCCACCCCGCGTTCCTGGGGCAGCTCTTCCACCTTCTGCTCTAAGGTAAAAAAGAGGGGAAAGAAAAAGCCCCACCAGCAACAGAGCAGCGTCGCTCCGGGGCTCAGTTCAGGGCTCAGTTCGGGGCTCATTTCGGGGCTCAGTTTGTGGCTCATTTCGGGGCTCATTTCGGGGCTCAGTTCGGGGCTCAGTTCTGGGCTCAGTTCGGGGCTCAGTTTGTGGCTCAGTTTGGGGCTCAGTTTGGGGCTCAGTTTGTGGCTCAGTTCGGGGCTCATTTCGGGGCTCAGTTTGTGGCTCATTTCGGGGCTCAGTTCGGGGCTCATTTCGGGGCTCAGTTCTGGGCTCAGTTTGTGGCTCAGTTTGGGGCTCAGTTTGGGGCTCAGTTTGTGGCTCAGTTCGGGGCTCAGTTCGGGGCTCAGTTTGGGGCTCAGTTCGGGGCTCAGTTTGTGGCTCAGTTTGGGGCTCAGTTTGTGGCTCAGTTCAGGGCTCAGTTCGGGGCTCATTTTGGGGCACAGTTCTGGGCTCAGTTTGGGGCTCATTTCGGGGCTCAGTTCCTCCGTCCCTCTCCGTGGGGTGTGAGCACGCTGCAGAAAGGAGGACTTGTTCTTCCCTCCCTTTCCCCTTTCCTCCCTTTCTCTCTCTCCTCCGCTCCGTGTGAGAATTCCAGCCCTGTTTCCAATCAGGGCTCGATCCTGGCAGGCACCGACCGTGTGCTCACACTCAAGGACGGAGAGCAGCGTTTGCTGCTGAGCCTCAGTGGCCCCCCCAGGAGCAAATCCATCCCAGGGGCTGCGGGACCCCCCCGTTCTGGGGGCTGACCCCCACCCCTGCCCCATCCCGTGCTTTTTCACCCCTCCCCAACCACGACGTCCTCCATCGGTTTGCAGTTTGGACCTCCGAGCAAAAGAAAACCAAAGCTGGTGGGTCCCCGGTGGCCGTGGGGCAGTGGGTCCCCCGTGGCCGTGGGGCAGTGGGTCCCCGGTGGCCGTGGGGCAGTGGGTCCCCGGTGGCCGTGGGGTCCCGCGCAGACCCTCCCCCCTCTTCCCTGTTCCCCTTTTGGTGCCCTTTGCACACTCAGAGCTGCGGGTTCGGGCTTTGCAGCCCCGAATTCGCGTCGCGCCGCAGTGCTGCGGAGCACGGGGGCTGCCGGCAGAGCTCCTGATTTCTTCTTTCCCATCTGGAGCTTTCCTGTTTCCTTCCCCTTTCATCAGACAAGCCCCCAGGAACAGCCTTGAAATACGGGGCCATTTGATCCCGGGCGCGTTATAAGCCTTAAACGACAGCAATCTGCCCGTTATTAAAATGCCTTCCCGGGCAGCATCGACCTGAACAGCCGCGGCCCGGAGGTTGTTTTGGTTGAGCCGGGCCCTGCTGCTCGCAGGGACCCCGTCCTGCTGCCAAGAAGCAGAAAAGCCACGGGGTTTGGGAGCAGCGCATGGCGGGGAGGTGTGGGGCTGCAGGGAGAGCTGTTTTTCTTCCTCTGCGGCCAAGAAAGGCTGCGACGCGGACGCGCTTGGCAAGGAGGGCTGGGCGTCATTCCATCCCCGGGTTCCTTTCTTTGTGTTTCTTTCTTGCTGTCATGGTGAGCAACTCCGTGCAGCCGGAGCAGCGGTGCTGAGTGCAGCGCAGCGTTGGGGCCGTGGGCTGAGGGTGCGGGGAACGTGGGGAGTGTGGGGAGCGTGGGGAGCGTGGGGAGCGTGGGGAGCGTGGGGACGGCTCTGATTCAATCAGTGAGCTGCAGTGAGCAGTGCTGAGCAGTGAGCTGCAGGGATGGGGATGGGGATGAGCTGCAGGGATGGGGATGGGGATGAGCTGCAGGGGTGGGGATGGGGATGAGCTGCAGGGATGGGGATGGGGATGAGCTGCAGGGATGGGGATGGGGATGAGCTGCAGGGGTGGGGATAGAATGAGCTGCAGGGATGGGGATGGGGATGAGCTGCAGGGATGGGGATGGAATGAGCTGCAGGGATGGGAATGCAGTGAGCTGCAGGGATGGGGATGGGGATGAGCTGCAGGGATGGGATGAGCTGCAGGGATGGGGATGGGGATGAGCTGCAGGGATGGGAATGCAGTGACCTGCAGGGATGGGGATGAGCTGTAGGGATGGGGATGAGCTGCAGGGATGGGGATGGGAATGAGCTGCAGGGATGGGAATGCAGTGAGCTGCAGGGATGGGGATGGGATGAGCTGCAGGGGTGAGAATGAGCTGTAGGGATGGGGATGAGCTGCAGGGATGGGGATGGGAATGAGCTGCAGGGGTGGGGATAGAATGAGCTGCAGGGATGGGGATGGGGATGAGCTGCAGGGATGGGATGAGCTGCAGGGATGGGGATGGGGATGAGCTGCAGGGATGGGAATGCAGTGACCTGCAGGGATGGGGATGAGCTGTAGGGATGGGGATGAGCTGCAGGGATGGGGATGGGAATGAGCTGCAGGGATGGGAATGCAGTGAGCTGCAGGGATGGGGATGGGATGAGCTGCAGGGGTGAGAATGAGCTGTAGGGATGGGGATGAGCTGCAGGGATGGGGATGGGAATGAGCTGCAGGGGTGGGGATAGAATGAGCTGCAGGGATGGGGATGGGGATGAGCTGCAGGGATGGGATGAGCTGCAGGGATGGGGATGGGGATGAGCTGCAGGGATGGGAATGCAGTGACCTGCAGGGATGGGGATGAGCTGTAGGGATGGGGATGAGCTGCAGGGATGGGGATGGGAATGAGCTGCAGGGATGGGAATGCAGTGAGCTGCAGGGATGGGGATGGGATGAGCTGCAGGGGTGAGAATGAGCTGTAGGGATGGGGATGAGCTGCAGGGATGGGGATGGGAATGAGCTGCAGGGGTGGGGATAGAATGAGCTGCAGGGATGGGGATGGGGATGAGCTGCAGGGATGGGAATGCAGTGACCTGCAGGGATGGGGATGGGAATGAGCTGCAGGGATGGGGATGGGAATGAGCTGCAGGGGTGGGGATAGAATGAGCTGCAGGGATGGGGATGGGGATGAGCTGCAGGGATGGGAATGCAGTGACCTGCAGGGATGGGGATGGGAATGAGCTGCAGGGATGGGGATGGGGATGAGCTACAGGGATGGGAATGCAGTGAGCTGCAGGGATGGGGATGGGAATGAGCTGCAGGGATGGGGATGGGATGAGCTGCAGGGATGGGGATGGGATGAGCTGCAGGGATGGGGATGGGATGAGCTGCAAGGATGGGGATGAGCTGCAGGGATGGGAATGCAGTGAGCTGCAGGGATGGGGATGGAATGAGCTGCAGGGATGGGAATGCAGTGAGCTGCAGGGATGGGGATGAGCTGCAGGGATGGGAATGCAGAGAGCTGCAGGGATGGGGATGAGCTGCAAGAGATGGGAATGCAATGAGCTGCAGGGATGGGAATGCAGTGAGCTGCAGGGATGGGGATGGGAATGAGCTGCAGGGATGGGGATGGGAATGAGCTGCAGGGATGGGATGTCGGTGCAGGAGCAGTGCTGGGGCTCGGGGAGGGCAGTGTTCGCTGACCCCCCGCTGCTGCGTTGTGCTCATGCGAAAGGAGAAAGAAAAATGGGATGGGGGGAGGTGGGGGGAGGTGGGGGGAGGTGGGGGAGGTGGGGGGAGGTGGGGGGAGGTGGGGAGGTGGGGGAGGTGGGGAAGAGGAAGCAGAGGAAGTAAAAGTGGTGGAGGTTACACAACCGCGCGGGCGCTGCCGGGGGCTGAGGCTGCAGCTCTGCAGCTCAGAGCAGTGTATGGGGAGGGGGGGTCGGTCTGCACCCCCCCACACCCCCCACCCCCAGCCCCACTGAGCGGCTGAGCCTCAGGAACCGCCTCATTAAGGGCTGATTAATTAGAGGTCCCTTGGTCTGAGCCGTCCCCACTCATCCCACGGGGACAGGGGCAGCCCCCCAAGTTCCACGCGCGCCCCACGGGGCTGCGGGTCCGGGCTCGGGCTCCCAGGAACCCACAGCCGGAGACCGACAGAGGGTGTTTTCATTTCGGGATATTTATTTGCTTTAGTTCGGCGTCCTAAAGGAAACAGCGGTGACGTGATGGCGTTGGCTGTCCCATCCGCAGCGCCGTCACCGTCGGGCTCCATCCCAACCCCCTCCCCCCCCACCCCCCACCCCCCTCGTTCCCGGTATCCCCATCCCACCACCCCCCCAAATCCATCCCATTGCCCCCATCCCGGCCTCCCCCTCCCCCTTTGCAATCCTCACTCCCCCCCATCCCAGTGTTGCCGTCCCCCCTACCCCTACAACCCCATCCCGCTGTCCCCATCCCACTCTCCCCTCCCCACCCATAACAGTGTCCCCCTTCCACTCCCCTCCCCACATAACAGTGCCCCCATATACCGGCACCCCCATCCCATCCCTGCCCCCCGGTGTCCCCATCCCTGTCCCCCCCTCCCCCCCATATCCAGGTGTCCCCATCCCGGTCTCCCCCTCCCCCCACCGCCATCCCAGTGTCCCCATCCCGGTCCCCCCATCCCCCCCATATCCCGGTGTCCCCATCCCTGTCCCCCCCTCCCCCCCATATCCCGGTGTCCCCATCCCGGTCCCCCCCTCCCCCCATCCCGGTGTCCCCATCCCGGTGCGCCCCCCTCCCCCCCATTCCGGTGTCCCCCCATCCCCCCCCTATCCAGGAGTCCCCATCCCTGTTCCCTCCTCCCCCCCATCCCGGTGTCCCCATCCCTGTCCCCCATCCCCCCCCATATCCAAGTGTCCCCATCCCTGTCCCCCCCTCCCCCCCATATCCCGGTGCCCCCATCCCTGTCCCCCCATCCCCCCCATATCCCGGTGTCCCCATCCCGGTCCCCCCACCCCCCACCCCCCCCCCGGCCCCGGCTTTGTCTCCGCGCCCCGTGGTGTTTGCACACTTTAATTAAGGGGAATTGTCCCCCGGAGCGGTGTTATCCGCGGCGCCTTTGCCGGGACAGAGAGCGTCTGTTCAGTGTGGGGCTGAGGATGTGTGCGGGGGGGGGAAGAGGCCGAAATTCCGCCGGGTTACGGTGTGATGGGACCGCGGCGATGGGAGGAGGGGCGGCGAACCGCGGGGAGCGCATTCCTCGCGATCCTCCGCTCTCCCGACGCAGTTCTGAACCATTGACTGCGCCCGGGATGCGGCTGTGGGGGCTGTGGGCTGGGACCGGGCTTGTGGGGCTGGGACTGGAGCTGCAGGGCTGGGACTGGGGCTGTAGGGCTGGGACTTTAACTGTAGGGCTGGGACCGGGGCTGTGGGGCTGGGGGCTGTGAGGCAGGGGCTCGGACTGTAGGGCTGGGACTGGGGCTGGGGGGCTGGGATTGGAGTTGTGGGGCTGGGACTGGGACTGTGGGGCTGGGACTGGGACTGCGGGGCTGGGATTGGAGCTGCAGGGCTGGGATTGGGGCTGTGGGGCTGGACTGGGGCTGTGGGGCTGGGATTGGAGTTGTGGGGCTGGGGGCTGTGAGGCAGGGGCTCGGACTGTAGGGCTGGACTGGGGCTGGGGGCTGGGATTGGAGTTGTGGGGCTGGGACTGGACTGTGGGGCTGGGATTGGAGTTGTGGGGCTGGGACTGGAGCTGTAGGGCTGGGATTGGAGCTGCAGGGCTGGGACTGGGACTGTGGGGCTGGGATTGGAGTTGTGGGGCTGGACTGGAGCTGTAGGGCTGGGACTGGGCTGTGAGGCAGGGACTGGGACTGTGGGGCTGGGATTGGAGTTGTGGGCTGGGATTGGAGTTGTGGGCTGGGACTGTGGGGCTGGGACTGGGACTGTAGGACTGGGGCTGTAGTACTGGGATTGGAGCTGTGGGGCTGAGACAGTAGGGCTGGGTCTGGGGGCTGCGAGGCAGGGGCTGGGGCTGTGGGGCTGGGACTGGGGCTGTGTGGGGCTGTAGGCCTAGCACAGGGTCTGGGGTCTGTGGGCTGGGGCTGTAGGGCGGGGACTGTGGCTGTGGGGTTTTAGGGCTGGGACAGGGTCTGGATTGTAGGGCTGGTCTGGGGGCTGTGGGGCTGAACTGGGGCTGTGGGGCTGAAACTGGGGCTGTGGGGCTGGAGCTGGGGCTGTGGGCTGGGTCTGGGGGCTGTGGGGCTGGAACTGGGGCTGTGGGCTGAAACTGGGCTGTGGGGCTGGAGCTGGGGCTGTGGGGCTGGTCTGTGGGCTGGAGCTGGGGTTGTGGGGCTGGAGCTGGGGCTGTGGGGCTGGGTCTGGGGCTGTGGGGCTGGAACTGGGGCTGTGGGGCTGAAACTGGGGCAGTGGGCTGTGGCTGTAGGACTGGGACGGGGCTTTGGGGCTGTGGGGCTGGGGCTGTGGGGCTGAAACTAGGGCTGTGGGGCTGGAACTGGGGTTGTGGGGCTGGGTCTGGGGGCTGTGGGGCTGGGTTGTGGGCTGGGGTTGTGGGGCTGGAGCTGGGGTTGTGGGGCTGGAGCTGGGGCTGTGGGCTGGGTTGTGGGGCTGGAGCTGGGCTGTGGGGCTGGTCTGGGGCTGTGGGGCTGGGGCTGTGGGCTGGGACCCCTCTGCCCCAGCGGAGTGACATCCACTGCAGCGATGGGGTGTGCACAGCGTCGGACCTGCCCCCCAACCCCCCATCCCCCCCCCCCCATCCCCCCCGGGGGGGCTCCGCTGTGACAGCCGCCGTTCGGGACTCACTGTGGGGTCACGTTTGGGGTCGGGGTCACACTTCCTTCCACCCGTGGGCGCAACGCGGAGTGCGCAACCACTGATTGACGCTGCGCGCGCGTGGGGGGGGGGGGGGGGGGGAGGGAAGGGGGAAAGAGGGGGGGTTTTGGGGGGGGGGGGGGAGTGAGTTCCGCGCTGTGTCAGCAAAGGCGGTTCCCCAAAATCCCCGCGGTGACGGCGTCCGCGTGGGGGTCGGACGTGCGGGGCCGTGCGTGCGTGGAGTGATTTTGGGGGGGGGGGGGGGGGGGGGCGGCAAGGAAAAGTTCGGGGGGGGTGTGTGTGTGTGGGGGGGGGGGGGGGTGGGTTCGCGTTGCTGTGCAGACCCCGGCCCCCCCCCCCCCCCCCCCACTCCGGTCCCCATCGGCGCTCCTCTTCAGGAACGACCTCTAAAAGTTCACGCGTGTGTGCCCCCCCCCCTAAAAAAAAACACCCCCCCCCCCCCCCCCCCCACACTTTCCAGACGTGGGCAAATAAAACGGAGCGCAGAAACGCGGCGCTGAGTGTTGCAACGCTTTGCAACAGCCGGCACAGATTGAGCAACGGGGGGGGGGGGGGGGGGAGAGGGTGGACCCCCCCCACACCCCCACCCCATACGGATGGGGGGGGATGGGTAGGCTTTGCCTGAACCCCCCCCCCCCCCCCCATCACTGCAGGGACATGGGGGGGGGGATCCGTCCCACTGCCCCATGGATGGGGGGGAGAGATGGGGGGGGGTGGGGTGGATAGGGGACCGCATCCCTTTGCCCCCCCCCCCACACGGATTTTTGGGGGGGGGGGGGGGGGGGTGCGGAGGGGACGTCCGGGTGGGGCGGAGCTCCGAGGAAAGACCGAACGTTAAGAATAATTATCCGTTAATAATTAATAACGATATTACAAACCGATT
>JAUPFR010000144.1:0-20699 GCA_036925125.1 Oreortyx pictus | reverse complement strand
CCCTTACTCCACTTCCCCCCCACCCCTTACTCCACTTTGCCCCCCACCCCCACACCCCACTTCCCCCCCATCCTTACTCCACTTCCCCCCCCCTTACTCCCCTTACCCCCCACACCCCACACCCCACTTCCCCCCCACCCCTTACTCCACTTTGCCCCCCACCCCCACACCCCATTTCCCCCCCCATCCCGTACTCCCCTTCCCCCCCGCCCCCACACCCCACTTCCCCCCCCCACCCCTTACTCCACTTCCCCCCCACCCCTTACTCCACTTTCCCCCCACCCCACTTCCCCCCCCACCCCTTACTCCACTTCCCCCCCACCCCTTAATCCCCTTCCCCCCCCCACCCCACTTTCCCCCCACCCCTTACTCCCCCCCCCCCCACTTTCCCCCCACCCCTGTGTCCGCTGTGGGTCCCCCCCCCCCCCCCCCTGGCCGTGTCCGCGCTCAGCGCCCGCTGACCGCCCCGCTGTTGGGGCGCAGGTCGGACGCCATCTACTCGGCGCTGTACGACGGCACGGGGCACATGGAGGTGCTGCGGGGCCACGAGTACCTGTCGCACCCGTTCGCCGTCACGCTGTACGGCGGCGAGGTGTACTGGACCGACTGGCGCACCAACACGTTGGCCAAGGCCAACAAGTGGACGGGGCACAACGTCACGGTGGTGCAGAGGACCAACACGCAGCCCTTCGACCTGCAGGTCTACCACCCGTCGCGGCAGCCCCTGGGTGAGGGTTTCGGGGTGACCGGGTTTTGGGGGGGGGGGGTGTCACCCCGCTGACCCTCCGCCCGCCCCGCAGCGCCCAACCCCTGCGAAGCCAACGGCGGCAGAGGGCCGTGCTCGCACCTCTGCCTCATCGACTACAACCGCACGCTGTCCTGCGCCTGCCCGCACCTCATGAAGCTGCACCAGGACAACACCACCTGCTACGGTGCGCCCCGAAACGCGCCGGGGGGGGGTGGGGGAAATGGGGGGGGGAGGGGGGGGAGTGGGGTGTGGGGTGGGGGCTGGGGGGGAAAATGGAGGGAGG
Organism: Oreortyx pictus; assembly: GCA_036925125.1. Lineage (NCBI taxonomy): Eukaryota > Metazoa > Chordata > Aves > Galliformes > Odontophoridae > Oreortyx > Oreortyx pictus. Next base: position 19,668 of record JAUPFR010000144.1, on the reverse strand, counting down.
GGTGGGGGAGGAAGCGGGGTGTAGGGGTGGGGGGGGGAAGGGGAGTGAGGGGTGGGGGGGGAAGTGGGGTGTGGGGTGGGGGCTGGGGGGGAAAATGGAGGGAGGGGTGGGGGAGGAAGCGGGGTGTAGGGGTGGGGGGGGGGAAGGGGAGTGAGGGGGTGGGGGGGAAGTGGGGTGTGAGGTGGGGGGGAAGTGGAGTAAGGGGTGGGGGGGAAGTGGAGTGTGAGGTGGGGGGAAAGTGGAGTAAGGGGTGGGGGGGAAGTGGAGTAAGGGGTGGGGGGGAAGTGGGGTGTGGGGTGGGGGCTGGGGGGGGAAAATGGAGGGAGGGGTGGGGGAGGAAGCGGGGTGTAGGGGTGGGGGAAAGTGGAGTGAGGGGAAGGGGGGAAAATGGAGTGAGGGGTGGGGGGGGGGGTAAGTGGGGTGTGGGGTGGGGGAAAGTGGAATGAGGGGTGGGGGAAGGGAAGTAGGGGGTGTGGGGGGGATTAAGGGGTGGGGGGGGAAGGGGGAGGAAGCAGGGTGTGGGGGTGGGGGAAAGTGGGGTGTGAGGTGGGGGGGAAGGGGAGTAAGGGGTGGGGGGGAAGATGGAGTGAGGGGTGGGGGGGGAAGTGGGGTGTGGGGTGGGGGAAAGTGGAGTGAGGGGTGGGGGGGGAAGTGGGGTGTGCGGTGGGGGGGAAAATGGAGTGAGGGGTGGGGGGTGGGGTGGGGGAAAGTGGAGTGAGGGGTGGGGGGGCAAGTGGAGGAAGGGGTGGGGGAAGGGGAGTAAGGGGTGGGGGGGGAGAATAAGGGGTGTGGGGGGAAAGTGGAGTGAGGGGTGGGGGAGGGGAGGGTGTGCGCCCATCCCCCCCCGCGCTGAGATCCCACCTCCCCCCCCCCCCCCCCTTAGAGTTCAAGAAGTTCCTGCTGTACGCGCGGCAGATGGAGATCCGCGGCGTGGACATCGACAACCCGTACTACAACTACATCATCTCCTTCACCGTGCCCGACATCGACAACGTCACCGTGGTGGACTACGACGCGGCGGAGCAGCGCATCTATTGGTCCGACGTGCGCACGCAGACCATCAAGAGAGCCTTCATCAACGGCACCGGCGTCGAGACCGTGGTGTCCGCGGGTGGGCACGGAGCCCCGCCCCCCCCCAGCCCCCCCACGCCGCCCCCCACCGCCCCACGGCTCCGAGCTCACGTCCGTCCGTCCCCCGTTGCTTTTCAGACCTCCCCAACGCTCACGGGCTCTCTGTGGATTGGGTTTCCAGAAACCTCTTCTGGACCAGCTACGACGCCAACAAGAGGCAGATCAACGTGGCGCGGCTGGACGGCTCCTTTAAGAACGCCGTCATCCAGGGGCTCGAGAGACCCCACTGCCTCGTGGTGCACCCCCTGCGTGGGTACGGCGCGGGGGGCCGGGGGGCACCGCCGCGAGTGGGCACCGTGGGAGGAAGAATGGGGGGGGGGGGGGGTGTGGGGCGGGGGGAGGGGGAGGTGTGGGGGTGTGTGCCCCATTGGGAGTGTGTGTGTGCCCCATTGGGAGTGTGTGTGTGTGCCCCATAGTGTGTGTGTGCCCCATAGTGTGTGTGTGCCCCATAGTGTGTGTGTGCCCCATAGAGAGTGTGTGTGCCCCATAGAAAGTGTGTGTGTGCCCCATAGTGTGTGTGTGCCCCATAGAGAGTGTGTGTGCCCCATAGAGAGTGTGTGTGTGTGTGCCCCATAGAGTGTGTGTGTGCCCCATAGTGTGTGTGTGCCCCATAGAGTGTGTGTGCCCCATTGGAGTGTGTGTGTGCCCCATAGAGTGTGTGTGCCCCATAGAGAGTGTGTGTGCCCCATTGGGAGTGTGTGTGTGCTCCATAGAGTGTGTGTGTGTGCCCCATAGTGTGTGTGTGCCCCATAGAGAGTGTGTGTGTGCCCCATTGGGAGTGTGTGTGCCCCATAGAGAGTGTGTGTGTGCCCCATTGGGAGTGTGTGTGCCCCATAGTGTTTGTGTGCCCCATAGAGAGTGTGTGTGTGCCCCATTGGGAGTGTGTGTGTGCCCCATAGTGAGTGTTTGTGCCCCATAGAGTGTGTGTGCCCCATAGAGAGTGTGTGTGTGCCCCATAGTGTTTGTGTGCCCCATAGAGAGTGTGTGTGTGCCCCATAGAGAGTGTGTGTGCCCCATTGGGAGTGTGTGTGTGCCCCATAGAGTGTGTGTGCCCCATAGAGTGTGTGTGCCCCATAGTGTTTGTGTGCCCCATAGAGAGTGTGTGTGTGCCCCATAGAGTGTGTGTGCCCCATTGGGAGTGTGTGTGCCCCATAGTGTGTGTGTGCCCCATAGAGAGTGTGTGTGTGCCCCATAGAGTGTGTGTGCCCCATTGGGAGTGTGTGTGTGCCCCATAGTGTGTGTGTGCCCCATAGAGTGTGTGTGTGCCCCATTGGGAGTGTGTGTGCCCCATAGAGAGTGTGTGTGTGCCCCATTGGGAGTGTGTGTGCCCCATAGTGTTTGTGTGCCCCATAGAGAGTGTGTGTGTGCCCCATAGAGTGTGTGTGCCCCATTGGGAGTGTGTGTGCCCCATTGGGAGTGTGTGTGTGCCCCATAGTGTGTGTGTGCCCCATAGAGTGTGTGTGCCCCATAGAGAGTGTGTGTGTGCCCCATTGGGGGTGTGTTTGTGCCCCATAGAGAGTGTGTGTGTGCCCCATAGAGTGTGTGTGCCCCATAGAGTGTGTGTGCCCCATAGTGTGTGTGTGCCCCATAGAGTGTGTGTGTGCCCCATTGGGAGTGTGTGTGCCCCATAGAGAGTGTGTGTGCCCCATAGTGTGTGTGTGTGCCCCATAGTGTGTGTGTGCCCCACAGAGTGTGTGTGTGCCCCATAGTGTGTGTGTGCCCCATAGTGTGTGTGTGCCCCATTGGGAGTGTGTGTGTGCCCCATTGGGAGTGTGTGTGTGCCCCATTGGGAGTGTGTGTGCCCCATAGAGTGTGTGTGTGCCCCATAGTGTGTGTGTGCCCCATAGAGAGTGTGTGTGTGCCCCATTGGGAGTGTGTGTGCCCCATAGTGTTTGTGTGCCCCATAGAGAGTGTGTGTGTGCCCCATAGATTGTGTGTGCCCCATTGGGAGTGTGTGTGCCCCATAGTGTTTGTGTGCCCCATAGAGAGTGTGTGTGTGCCCCATTGGGAGTGTGTGTGTGCCCCATAGTGAGTGTTTGTGCCCCATAGAGTGTGTGTGCCCCATAGAGAGTGTGTGTGTGCCCCATTGGGAGTGTGTGTGCCCCATAGTGTTTGTGTGCCCCATAGAGAGTGTGTGTGTGCCCCATTGGGAGTGTGTGTGTGCCCCATAGTGAGTGTTTGTGCCCCATAGAGTGTGTGTGCCCCATAGAGAGTGTGTGTGTGCCCCATAGTGTTTGTGTGCCCCATAGAGAGTGTGTGTGTGCCCCATAGAGAGTGTGTGTGCCCCATTGAGAGTGTGTGTGCCCCATAGTGAGTGTGTGCCCCATAGTGTGTGTGTGTGCCCCATTGGGAGTGTGTGTGCCCCATAGAGTGTGTGTGCCCCATAGAGTGTGTGTGCCCCATAGAGAGTGTGTGTGCCCCATTGGGAGTGTGTGTGCCCCATTGGGAGTGTGTGTGTGCCCCATAGAGAGTGTGTGTGCCCCATAGTGAGAGCGCACGGAGCTCTGCAGGGCCGGGCTGCAGGCGTGAGCTCCATCCCCAGGGATGACGCCGTCAGCTGCACCCATGGGTGCTGGGGGTGGGTGCTGGGGGTGGGTGCTGGGGGTGGGTGCTGGGGGTGGGTGCCGCGTTGGGTGCCGCGTTGGGTGCCGGTCCCCCCCATCTCACCCGTCCCTCGCTGCAGGAAACTCTACTGGACCGATGGGGACAACATCAGCGTGGCCAACATGGACGGCAGCAACCGCACGCTGCTCTTCACCAACCAGAAGGGCCCCGTCGGTACGGACGTGTCCCCCCCCCCCCCCCCCCGCCCCCCGCCGACCCGGGGGGGCTCTGCCATCCCCCTTGTGACGCCGCTGCTGCCCCTCCCCCAGGCCTGGCCATCGATTACCCCGAGAGCAAGCTGTACTGGATCAGCTCCGGCAACGGCACCATCAGCAGGTGCAGCCTGGACGGCAGCGAGCTGGAGGTGATCGTGGCGCTGAAGAGCCAGCTGAGCAAGGCCACCGCGCTGGCCATCATGGGTGAGAGCCCTGCGGCACTGCCCGGCCTGGGGAGGTGGGAGCTGCCCAAGGCGGGGGGAGGAGGGGATGGGGAGGAGGAGGAGGGGATGGGGAGGAGGAGGGGATGGGGAGGAGGAGGAGGGGATGGGGAGGAGGAGGGGATGGGGAGGAGGAGGAGGAGGGGATGGGGAGGAGGAGGAGGGGATGAGGAAGGACGAGGAGGAGGGGATGGGGAGGAGGAGGAGGGGATGGGGGGCAGGAGGAGGAGGGGATGAGGAAGGACGAGGAGGAGGGGATGGGGAGGAGGAGGAGGAGGGGATGGGGGGGAGGAGGAGGAGGGGATGAGGAAGGACGAGGAGGAAGGGATGGGGGGGAGAAGGAAGAGAAGGGGGAAGAGGAGGAGGAGGGGATGGGGGAGAAGGAGGAGGAGGGGATGGGGAGGAAGAGGAGGAGGGGATGAGGAAGGACGAGGAGGAGGGGATGGGGAGGAGGAGGAGGGGATGAGGAAGGACGAGGAGGAGGGGATGGGGGGGAGGAGGAGGAAGAGAATGGAGAAGAGGAGGAGGAGGGGATGGGGGAGGAGGAGGAGGAGGAAGAGAAGGGGGAAGAGGAGGAGGAGGGGATGGGGAGGAGGAGGAGGAGGGGATGGGGGAGGAGGAGGAGGAGGAGGGGATAGGGAAGGCTGCTGCGTGCTCCGGACCCTGTCCCTGGAAAGGCGATGCAGCAGCATCTGGGTTAGGGTTAGGGTTAGGGTTGGGATTAGGGTTAGGGTCAGGGTTAGGGTTAGGGTCAGGGTTAGGGTTAGGGTCAGGGTAGGAGCGTTAGGGATAGGGGTTAGGGTTAGGGTTAGGGTTAGGGATAGGGATAGGGATAGGGATAGGGATAGGGATAGGGGTGGCTTTTGGGAATGTTTCAGGGCATGGATTGTATTTATGGTTGGGGTAAAGTTATTTTTGGATTTATGATTGGATGTAGGGACAGAAATAGGTTGACTGTTCGTGTTAAGGTTAGGGTCAGGGTTAGGGTTAGGGTTAGGGTTAGGATTTGATTTGTGTTTAGGGTTAAGGTGAAAGGGTTGGGGGTAGGGGTGGCTTTGGGAATGTTTCAGAGTCTGGATTGGGTTTATGGTTAGAGATATTTATGATTAGGTTTAGGGACAGAAGTCGGTGGACTTCGTGTTAGGGTTAGGGTTAGGGTTAGGGTTAGGGTTAGGGTCAGGGTTAGGGTTAGGGTTAGGGTTAGGGTTTGGGTTTGATTTGTGTTTAGGGTTAGGGTAAAGGGGTTAGGGTTAGGGTTAGGGTTAGGGTTAGGGTTTGGGTTTGATTTGTGTTTAGGGTTAGGGTAAAGGGGTTAGGGATAGGGGTGGCTTTGGGAACGTTTCAGGGTCTGGATTGGATTAGGGTTAGGGTTAGGGTTAGGGTTAGGGTTAGGGTTAGGGTTAGGGTTGGGTTTAGGTTTAGGGTTAGGGTTAGGGTTAGGGTTAGGGTTCGGGTTAGGGTTCGGGTTAGGGTTGGGTTTAGATTTAGGGTCAGAGTCAGGGTTAGGGTCAGGGTAGGAGCATTAGGGATAGGGGCGTCTTTCGGGAACGTTTCAGGGTTAGGATTGGGTCGTGGCGTAGGGAAGTGCTTTGTGGGGGGGTTGGACTCGAGGATCTCCGGAGGTCCCCCGCAGCCCCTATGATTCCGTGACCCCACGCGCAGGGGACAAGCTGTGGTGGGCCGACCAGGCCTCGGAGCGGATGGGGACGTGCAACAAGAAGGACGGCTCGGAGCTGACGGTGCTGCGCAACAGCACCACGCTGGTGATGCACATGAAGGTGTACGACGAGAGCATCCAGCAGGGTGAGCAGGCGGCGGGGGTGGGGGAGGGGAGTGGGGGGAGGGGGGTGCACCCACCCTGCGTGTGACGCCGCTCTCCTCCCCGCGCAGCCGGGACCAACCCCTGCAGCACCAACAACGGCGACTGCTCGCAGCTGTGCCTGCCCACGTCCGAGACGTCGCGCTCCTGCATGTGCACGGCCGGGTACAGCCTGAGGAGCGGGCAGCAGTCCTGCGAGGGTGAGCGCCGCGTCTGTGGGGCGGCACCGGGGCTCGGCGGTGCGCGGAAGGGACGTGGGGTGTGTGGCGGTGGTGGTGGTGGTGGTGGTGGTGGTGGTGGTGGTGACAGTGTTGTTCTTGGTGGTGGTGGTGGTGGTGACAGTGTTGTTGTTGGTGGTGATGTTGGTGGTGGTGTTGTTCTTGGTGGTGGTGGTGGTGTTGGTGGTGACGGTGTTGTTGGTGGTGGTGGTGTTGGTGGTGGTGGTGGCGGTGGTGGTGGCGGCTGTGTTATTGTTGTTGGTGGTGTTGATGTTGGTGGTGGTGTTGGCGGTGGTGTTGTTGGTGGTGGTGGTGTTGCTGGTGGTGGTGGTGTTGCTGGTGGTGCTGTTGGTGTTGTTGGTGGTGCTGTTGTTGGTGGTGGTGTTAGTGGTGGTGTTGGTGGTGCTGTTGGTGTTGTTGGTGGTGGTGGTGCTGTTGGTGGTGTTGGTGGTGTTGTTGGTGGTGGTGGTGCTGTTGGTGGTGTTGTTTTTGGTGTTGTTGGTGCTGTTGGTGGTGTTGGTGTTGTTGTTTTTGGTGGTGGTGGTGGTGCTGTTGGTGTTGTTGTTGGTGGTGTTGTTTTTGGTGGTGTTGGTGGTGCTGTTGGTGTTGTTGTTGGTGGTGGTGGTGGTGTTGGTGGTGTTGTTTTTGGTGGTGGTGGTGGTGCTGTTGGTGGTGTTGTTTTTGGTGTTGTTGGTGGTGGTGCTGTTGGTGGTGTTGGTGGTGTTGTTTTTGGTGGTGGTGGTGGTGCTGTTGGTGGTGTTGTTTTTGGTGGTGTTGGTGGTGCTGTTGTTGTTGTTGTTGGTGGTGGTGGTGCTGTTGGTGGTGGTGGTGGTGTTGGCGGTGCTTTGGTCCCCGAGGTGCCCATGTCGCAGCTCCGTCGCGCCCTGTGGCTGTGGTTGTCCTCCCACAGCCGCTCGCGCAGCTCTGCCCCATTTGTCGCTGGGGGAAGGAGTCCTCCCCCGCGGTGCTCTGTGCCAGCGCCGCTCAAAGGCCGTTTGTGTGCGCGGTGTTCTCGGTCCCTCCGGGTCAGGGCAGGGATGGAATAACAACGCCGCGGTGCAGAGCGCTCCGTGCCAGCGCTCAGTGGGAGGGGCCCGGCTGCGTCCATCCGTCCCGGTCCGACAGTGGGGTCAGTGCCCCATAAGGAGCTGTGGGGGTCAGCGGCGCTGTGTGGGGCCCTTTGCTGGGGGGGGGGTGCAGCCCCGGGCACTGAGTGAAGCTGGGAGGGGCTTCGCTGCTGTTCCCTGCCCCGTGCTCGGACCCCCATCCCATCCCCAGCTGCGTCGATTCTCCATTTAGAGCGTGTTCTTCTCTTCCTCCGTCCCATCCCGGTTGTGGGGTGGGGGGGTGGGGGGGACAGTTTTCCCCCGCTCGGTCCCTGATCAGGGGCAGGGACGTGCGGGACACGCGTGTGCTGCTGTGCGTTGGTGGGACGCGCCCTCACTGTCCCCGCGTGCCGCAGGCGTCGGCTCCTTCCTCCTCTACTCGGTCCACGAGGGGATCCGCGGCATTCCCTTGGACCCCAACGACAAATCGGACGCCCTCGTGCCGGTGTCGGGGACCTCCTTGGCCGTGGGGATCGACTTCCACGCAGGTGAGGGGCGGGCGCCCGCCGGGGTCGGGGCAGCAGTGACCTCGTGGCTGACGTGAGCCCTCCGCCCGCAGAGAACGACACCATCTATTGGGTGGACATGGGGCTGAGCACCATCAGCCGCGCCAAGCGGGACCAGACGTGGCGTGAGGACGTGGTGACCAACGGCATCGGGCGCGTGGAGGGCATCGCCGTGGATTGGATCGCAGGTGAGTGGGGTCCGCGCCGTGGGGGGAGCCGTGGGGCAGCGGAGGGGGGGGCTCTCACGGGGTCCCTGCGCAGGGAACATCTACTGGACGGACCAGGGCTTCGACGTCATCGAGGTGGCCAGGCTGAACGGCTCCTTCCGCTACGTGGTCATCTCGCAGGGGCTGGACAAGCCGCGTGCCATCACCGTGCACCCCGAGAAGGGGTGAGCGCGTCCTCGGTGCCCGGGGAACTGCCGCGGGGGGGGGAACGGCTTGAGGTCCTCTGCCCCCATTGGGGGGGGTGGGGTGGGGGGCTGCCCCACGGTCACGTCGCTGCGTCCCCTGTAGGTATCTGTTCTGGACGGAGTGGGGTCAGTACCCCCGCATCGAGCGGTCGCGCCTGGACGGGACCGAGCGGATGGTGCTGGTGAACGTCAGCATCAGTTGGCCCAACGGGATCTCCGTCGACTACGAGGTACGTGTGGGGAGGAGAGGGGGGGTCCCGCTTGGGGGGGCCGTGCCCGCGGTGCTGGGAGCTGCGGGACCCCTCGGACCCCCTCCATCCTCGCAGCGCTGTGCTCTGAGCCCCGGGGCTGTCCCTGCGCTGACCGGGATGGTTTCCCCCTCCCCAGGATGGGAAGCTGTACTGGTGCGACGCGCGGACGGATAAGATCGAGCGCATCGATCTGGAGACGGGAGAGAACCGGGAGGTGGTGCTGTCCAGCAACAACATGGACATGTTCTCCGTGTCCGTCTTTGAGGACTACATCTACTGGAGCGATAGGTGCGGTCCCTGCGGGGTTGGGGGTCAGAGCAGAAGGACCCGCGTGGGGCTGAGCACACATGTGGGGTCACAGCAGGACCCTCGTGGGGCTGAGCTCACATATGGGGTTGAGGTCAGAGCAGAAGGACCCTCGTGGGGCTGAGCTCACATATGGGGTCGGAGCAGGACCCTTGTGGGGCTGAGCACATGTGGGGTCGGGGTCGGAGTAGAAGGACCCCCGTGGGGCTGAGCTCACATATGGGGTCAGAGCAGAAGGACACTTGTGGGGCTGAGCACACACGTGGGGTCAGGGTTGGAGCAGAAGGACCCTCGTGGGGCTGAGCACACATGTGGGGTCAGAGCTGAAGGAGCCCCGTGGGGCCGAGCACACGTGGGGTAGGGTCAGAGCAGAAGGACCCTCGTGGGGCTGAGCACACATGTGGGGTCAGAGCTGAAGGAGCCCCGTGGGGCCGAGCACACGTGGGGTAGGGTCAGAGCAGAAGGACCCTCGTGGGGCTGAGCACACATGTGGGGTCAGAGCAGAAGGACCCTCGTGGGGCTGAGCACACATGTGGGGTCGGGGTCGGAGCAGAAGGACCCCCGTGGGGCTGAGCACACGTGAGGTCAGAGCAGAAGGACACTTGTGGGGCTGAGCACACATGTGGGGTCGGAGCAGGACCCTCGTGGGGCCGAGCACACATGTGGGGTCAGGGTCGGAGCAGAAGGACCCTCGTGGGGCTGAGCTCACATATGGGGTCGGAGCAGGACCCTTGTGGGGCTGAGCACATGTGGGGTCGGGGTCGGAGTAGAAGGACCCCCGTGGGGCTGAGCTCACATATGGGGTTGGGGTCAGAGCAGAAGGACCCTTGTGGGGCTGAGCACACATGTGGGGTCAGAGCAGGACCCTCGTGGGGCCGAGCACACATGTGGGGTCGGAGCAGGACCCTCGTGGGGCTGAGCACACATGTGGGGTCGGGGTCGGAGCAGAAGGACCCTCGTGGGGCTGAGCACACACGTGGGGTCAGGGTTGGAGCAGAAGGACCCTCGTGGGGCTGAGCACACATGTGGGGTCGGGGTCGGAGCAGAAGGACCCCCGTGGGGCTGAGCACACGTGGGGTCAGAGCAGAAGGACCCTTGTGGGGCTGAGCACACATGTGGGGTCGGAGCAGGACCCTCGTGGGGCCGAGCACACATGTGGGGTCAGGGTCGGAGCAGAAGGACCCTCGTGGGGCTGAGTTCACATATGGGGTCAGAGCTGAAGGAGCCCCGTGGGGCCGAGCACACGTGGGGTAGGGTCAGAGCAGAAGGACCCTCGTGGGGCTGAGCACACATGGGGTCAGAGCAGAAGGACACTTGTGGGGCTGAGCACACATGTGGGGTCACAGCAGGACCCTCGTGGGGCCGAGCACACATGTGGGGTCGGAGCAGGACCCTCGTGGGGCTGAGCACACATGTGGGGTCAGGGTCGGAGCAGAAGGACCCTCGTGGGGCTGAGCACACATGTGGGGTCGGGGTTGGAGCAGAAGGACCCTCGTGGGGCTGAGCACACACGTGGGGTCGGGGTCGGAGCAGAAGGACCCCCGTGGGGCTGAGCACACGTGGGGTCAGAGCAGAAGGACACTTGTGGGGCCAAGCACACATGTGGGGTCAGAGCAGGACCCTCGTGGGGCCGAGCACACATGTGGGGTCGGAGCAGGACCCTCGTGGGGCTGAGCACACATGTGGGGTCGGGGTCGGAGCAGAAGGACCCTCGTGGGGCTGAGCACACATGTGGGGTCGGGGTCGGAGCAGAAGGACCCCCGTGGGGCTGAGCTCACATATGGGGTTGGGGTCAGAGCAGAAGGACCCTCGTGGGGCTGAGCTCACATATGGGGTCAGAGCAGAAGGACACTTGTGGGGCTGAGCACACACGTGGGGTCAGGGTTGGAGCAGAAGGACCCCTGTGGGGCCGAGCACACATGTGGGGTCGGAGCAGGACCCTCGTGGGGCCGAGCACACATGTGGGGTCAGGGTGGGAGCAGAAGGACCCTCGTGGGGCTGAGCTCACATATGGGGTCAGGGTGGGAGCAGAAGGACCCTCGTGGGGCCGAGCCCACATCGCTCAGCGCCGCGTTCCCGTTGTAGGACGCACGCGAACGGCTCCATTAAGAGGGGCAGCAAGGACAACGCGACCGAGTCGGTGTCCCTGCGGACGGGCATCGGCGTGCAGCTCAAGGACATCAAAGTCTTCAACCGCGCGCGGCAGAAGGGTGCGTTGGGCACTGCGGGGCCGCGGCGCTGCGTTGGTAGCGGATATGCGATGAGCAGCGAGCAGTTCAGATCGTGTGGCAGTCAGGATGCGTAGCGAGAAGGATCCTCGCGGTGGGAGGGAAGAATCGGGAAGGGGTGGAGTGCTCACGGTGGGAGAAACTCCAAAGGAGCGATCTCCACAAAGAGACCCTTCCCCAGTGGGGGGGTCAGCCCTAAAATGGGGTCTGGGAGGGGGGGGGGGGGGGGAGGGTGGGTTCAGGCTCTGCCCTTTGGGTCCCACGGGTGCGTTGCCCGCACCGTGCTCCCACAGTGACGCAGTGCTCACCTGCGGAGCTCGGCCAGTGATTCAGCAGTTCCCATACGGATCCTTTTTGGGCAGAGCTCTGAGTCCTGTCCCCCCCCCACCCCCCCCCCCCCACCAGGCACCAACATCTGCGCTCAGCAGAACGGCGGCTGCCAGCAGCTCTGTCTGTTCCGCGGCGGTGGGCAGCGGACGTGCGCGTGCGCCCACGGCATGCTGTCCGAGGACGGCGTCAGCTGCCGCGACTACGACGGCTACCTGCTGTACTCGGAGCGCACCATCCTCAAGAGCATCCACCTGTCGGACGAGAACAACCTCAACGCGCCCATCAAACCCTTCGAGGACGCCGAGCACATGAAGAACGTCATCGCTTTGGCCTTCGATTACCGCTACGGCTCCAAGGGCAGCAACCGCATCTTCTACAGCGACATCCACTTCGGGAACATCCAGCAGATCAACGACGACGGCACGGGGCGCAAAACCATCGTCGAGAGTGAGTGCTGGCGGCAAGCGGAGCTCCTCACACCCCCTCCTCCCCCCTGAGCCCCCACGTGCATTGTGCGTGCGTTTCCCTCGCTGTGGTTAACGGCGGAGTCGGCCTTGGAGATCTCCGTGGGTCTCCCCCGGCATGGAGCGTCCTGTGATTTGGGGACCCTTGATGTGATTTGGGGACCATGTATGATCTCTGTGGGTCCCCCCCCGGCACGGAGCGTCCTGTGATTTGGGGACCCTTGATGTGATTTGGGGACCCTTGATGTGATTTGGGGACCATGTATGATCTCCATGGGTCCCCCCCCGGCACGGAGCGTCCTGTGATTTGGGGACCCTTGATGTAATTTGGGGACCCTTGATGTGTTTTGGGGATCCTTGGTGATCTCCGTGGGTCCCTCCCGGCACGGAACGTTCTGTGTTTTGGGGACCATTGAAGTGATTTGGGGACCCTTGATGATCTCCATGGGGGCCCCCAGCGCTGAACGTCCTGTGATTTGGGGACCCTTGATGTGTTTTGGGGACCCTTGATGTGATTTGGGGACCCTTGATGTGATTTGGGGACCACAGATGATCTCTGTGGGTCCCCCCCGGCACGGAACGTTCTGTGATTTGGGGACCCTTAGATATAATTTGGGGACCCTTGATGAGATTTGGGGACCCTTGGTGATCTCCGTGGGTCCCCCCCAGCGCTGAACATTCTGTGATTTGGGGACCCTTGATGTGTTTTGGGGACCCTTGATGTGATTTGGGGCCCCCCCGGCACAGAACGTTCTGTGATCTGGGGACCCTTAGATATAATTTGGGGACCCTTGATGAGATTTGGGGACCCTTGGTGATCTCCGTGGGTCCCCCCTAGTGCTGAACATTCTGTGATTTGGGGACCCTTGATGTGATTTGGGGACCATGTATGATCTCCGTGGGTCCCCCCCCGGCACGGAGCGTCCTGTGATTTGGGGACCCTTGATGTGATTTGGGGACCCTTGATGTGTTTTGGGGATCCTTGGTGATCTCCGTGGGTCCCTCCCGGCACGGAACGTTCTGTGTTTTGGGGACCATTGAAGTGATTTGGGGACCCTTGATGATCTCCATGGGGGCCCCCAGCGCTGAACGTTCTGTGATTTGGGGACCCTTGATGTGTTTTGGGGACCCTTGATGTGATTTGGGGACCCTTGATGTGTTTTGGGGACCCTTGATGTGATTTGGGGACCCTTGATGTGATTTGGGGACCACGGATGATCTCTGTGGGTCCCCCCCCGGCACGGAGCGTCCTGTGATTTGGGGACCCTTGATGTGATTTGGGGACCCTTGATGTGTTTTGGGGATCCTTGGTGATCTCCGTGGGTCCCTCCCGGCACGGAACGTTCTGTGTTTTGGGGACCATTGAAGTGATTTGGGGACCCTTGATGATCTCCATAGGGGCCCCCAGCGCTGAACGTTCTGTGATTTGGGGACCCTTGATGTGTTTTGGGGACCCTTGATGTGATTTGGGGACCCTTGATGTGATTTGGGGACCCTTGATGTGATTTGGGGACCACAGATGATCTCTGTGGGTCCCCCCCGGCATGGAACGTTCTGTGATTTGGGGACCCTTAGATATAATTTGGGGACCCTTGATGAGATTTGGGGACCCTTGGTGATCTCCGTGGGTCCCTCCCGGCACGGAACGTTCTGTGTTTTGGGGACCATTGAAGTGATTTGGGGACCCTTGATGATCTCCATGGGGGCCCCCAGCGCTGAACGTCCTGTGATTTGGGGACCCTTGATGTGTTTTGGGGACCCTTGATGTGATTTGGGGACCCTTGATGTGATTTGGGGACCATGTATGATCTCTGTGGGTCCCCCCCCGGCACGGAGCGTCCTGTGATTTGGGGACCCTTGATGTGATTTGGGGACCCTTGATGTGATTTGGGGACCACAGATGATCTCTGTGGGTCCCCCCCGGCACGGAACGTTCTGTGATTTGGGGACCCTTAGATATAATTTGGGGACCCTTGATGAGATTTGGGGACCCTTGGTGATCTCCGTGGGTCCCCCCCAGTGCTGAACATTCTGTGATTTGGGGACCCTTGATGTGATTTGGGGACCATGGATGATCTCTGTGGGTCCCCCCCGGCACGGAGCGTTCTGTGATTTGGGGACCCTTGATGTGATTTGGGGACCTTTGATGTGTTTTGGGGACCTTTGATGTGTTTTGGGGACCCTTGATGTGATTTGGGGACCACGGATGATCTCTGTGGGTCCCCTCCGGCACAGAACGTTCTGTGATTTGGGGACCATGGATGTGATTTGGGTCCGCCCGGCACGGAACGTTCTGTGATCTGGGGACCCTTGATGTGATTTGGGGCCCCCCTGGCACAGAACGTTCTGTGATCTGGGGACCCTTAGATATAATTTGGGGACCCTTGATGAGATTTGGGGACCCTTGGTGATCTCCGTGGGTCCCCCCCAGCGCTGAACATTCTGTGATTTGGGGACCCTTGATGTGATTTGGGGACCATGGGTGATCTCTGTGGGTCCCCCCCGGCACGGAGCGTTCTGTGATTTGGGGACCCTTGATGTGTTTTGGGGACCCTTAGATGTGATTTGGGGACCACGGATGATCTCTGTGGGTCCCCTCCGGCACAGAACGTTCTGTGATTTGGGGACCCTTGATGTGATTTGGGTCCCCCCGGCACAGAACATTCTGTGATCTGGGGACCCTTGATGTGATTTGGGACCTTTGATGTGTTTTGGGGACCCTTGATGTGATTTGGGTCCCCCCGGCACAGAACGTTCTGTGATCTGGGGACCCTTAGATATAATTTGGGGACCCTTGATGAGATTTGGGGACCCTTGGTGATCTCCGTGGGTCCCCCCCAGCGCTGAACATTCTGTGATTTGGGGACCCTTGATGTGATTTGGGGACCCTTGATGTGATTTGGGGACCATGGGTGATCTCTGTGGGTCCCCCCCGGCACGGAGCGTTCTGTGATTTGGGGACCCTTGATGTGATTTGGGGACCTTTGATGTGATTTGGGGACCCTTGATGTGTTTTGGGGACCCTTGATGTGATTTGGGGACCACGGATGATCTCTGTGGGTCCCCTCCGGCACAGAACGTTCTGTGATTTGGGGACCATGGATGTGATTTGGGTCCCCCCGGCACGGAACGTTCTGTGATCTGGGGACCCTTGATGTGATTTGGGGACCTTTGATGTGATTTGGGGACCCTTGATGTGATTTGGGGCCCCCCCGGCACGGAACGTTCTGTGATCTGGGGACCCTTTGGTGCTGAGGAGCGTTCTGAGTGACGCTCACTGAGTTCAGCTGGGAATGTTCCCCCTCTCCGGCGGATGCCGCGTGCGGAGGCAGAGCTCCTCCTGGCCCAGGGAGCGCGTCACGAGGATCGGCTCCAGAAACAGACGCTGCAGCCGAGCTCGGGATCTGCTCTGAGTTGGCACTTGGTGTGCAGCCGGAGCCGTGGGGGCCGAGCAGACCCCGCCCGGCCCTCCCCGCTTTGTGCTCCGTCGCTGCGTCGCTGGGGAGAACCTCCAGCGAGGGGTTACCGAGAGCTCTCGCTAATGAGCGTATTTACATCTGACACTCCAAGTGGCTTTTATTATTAGCGAGAGAGCGGGTCTGTCTCTTGTTGCCGCTTCATTAAAGCTTTTGTTGATCATTAATGTGGAGGAGGGGTGGGCGTGCAGCGCCCAGGAGATGGGAGGAAGGCTTCTCCCGCTCTGCCCCACGTCCTCATCGTGTCCCCTCGGCGCAGACCCCCCCCCCCCCCCCACCCCGCTCTGCTTCGGGCTGCAGGGAGGGGGTGCTCAGCGGTGCCTCTCCCCGCAGACGTGGGCTCGGTGGAGGGGTTGGCGTACCACCGCGGCTGGGACACGCTGTACTGGACGAGCTACACCACCTCCACCATCACCCGCCACACCGTGGACCAGAGCCGCCTCGGGGCCTTCGAGAGGGAAACGGTGATCACCATGTCCGGGGACGACCACCCGCGCGCCTTCGTGCTCGATGAGTGCCAGAAGTGAGTGGCGCGGAGTCGTACCATCGTCGCTCGGGTTGGGAAAGACCCCAAAGATCCGTCGGGTCCAACCACAGTGCCCCAGCTCAACGGCCCTGAGCACCGCACCCCAGCGGGGTCCGAACGCACCCAGGGGTGGTGGCTGCGCCCATCCCGCTGCTCAGCGACCCTTCCTGTCCACGAGCGATCCCTGATCCCCAACCTGAACTTCCCCTGGCGCAGCTCAAGGCCACGTCCCCTCGTGCTGCCACTGTCACAGTGAGCAGAGCCCAACCCCGCTCCCGCTGCCATCGCCTGTCAGATGTCGGAGGAGAGCGGTGAGCTCTCCCCTCCCCTCCTCCTCCCCACACCGACCGGCCCCGCTTCCTTCAGCCCCTCCTCGTAGGGCACACTCTCCAGGCCCTTCACGTCCTCGCCGCCCCTCTTCGGAGCTGCTCCAGCACCTCCGTGTCCTCTCTGTGCTGAGCTGCCCCAAACTGAGCGCAGCACTCGAGGTGAGGCCTCAGCAGTGCCAGGATGACTTCCCAGCGCTGCTCAGCACCCCGTTCCTGAGCCAGGCCGGGCTGGCGTCGTCCTTCTCGCCCACCTGGGCACACTGCTGGACGGGGAGAGGTGGAACCGGGCACGCGGAGGGGTGGGGATGGCATTGTCACCGCGCATCGTCCCCTTCCCCTTCCAGCCTCATGTTCTGGACCAACTGGAACGAGCAGCACCCCAGCATCATGCGTGCCACCCTGTCCGGCGCCAACGTCCTCATCATCATCGACCAGGACATCCGCACGCCCAACGGGTTGGCCATCGACCACAGGGCCGAGAAGATCTACTTCTCCGACGCCACGCTGGACAAGATCGAGCGCTGCGAGTACGACGGGTCCCATCGCCACGTGAGTAAGGGGCGAGGAAGTTTGGGGGGTGGGGGTGGGGAAAGGCTGTGTCTGTGGGGTGTGGGATCCCACGGCGCGGATCCCCACCTCGCCGCCGTGCTGCAGGTGATCCTGAAGTCGGAGCCCGTGCACCCGTTTGGCCTGGCCGTGTACGGGGATTACATCTTCTGGACGGACTGGGTGCGCCGCGCCGTGCAGCGAGCCAACAAATACGTGGGCACCGACATGAAGCTGCTGCGCGTCGACATCCCCCAGCAGCCCATGGGCATCATCGCCGTGGCCAACGACACCGACAGCTGTGAGGATGCTCCGCCGGCGGTGTCCTCCCCCCAACCCCCTCCCCCCAAACCCCTCCCCCCAAACCCCCCCCGGTGTTATCCCTCGCACTGCAGGAGGCAGAATCGGCCCCATCCGTGCTCCTGCTGAGCCCTGGGGAGCATGCCCCCACCTCAGCCCCACACATCACCCCCCCCAAAGCGCCGGGGGAGGGGTCCGTGCCTTCCCCACCCCCCCCCCCCCAGGAAGGACAGCAGGGGCTGCCGGGTGCGAGCCGCTCTCTGTCCGTCTCTCCCAGGTGAGCTGTCCCTGTGCAGGGTGAACAACGGCGGCTGCCAGGACCTGTGCCTGCTCACGCCCAAGGGCCACGTCAACTGCTCGTGCCGCGGCGAGCGCGTGCTGCAGGAGGACTTCACCTGCAAAGGTGGACGGAGGAAGCCCGGCGGGAGGGGGGTGTGCTGGAGGGGGAGGGGCAGCGCTGACCCTCCTCGCCTCCCCTTCCCCCCCCCCCCCCCCCCCCCCGTCTTTTTCCCAGCGCTGAACTCCACCTGCAACGCGCACGACGAGTTCGAGTGCGGCAACGGCGACTGCATCGACTTCAGCCGCACGTGCGACGGCGTGGTGCACTGCAAGGACAAGTCTGACGAGAAGCAGTCCTACTG
The DNA here is from genome assembly GCA_036925125.1 of Oreortyx pictus. Taxonomy (NCBI): domain Eukaryota; kingdom Metazoa; phylum Chordata; class Aves; order Galliformes; family Odontophoridae; genus Oreortyx; species Oreortyx pictus. Next base: position 2,039 of record JAUPFR010000144.1, on the reverse strand, counting down.
CAGTAAGGTTCCTCCTGCTGCTGCTTTGCTCCCCCCCCCAAAACGCGTGCGCCCCGCTCGGCCCCGGGGCTCCTCCGCTCCGTGTCCCTCTTTGCACCCGGAGGTGGGAGCGGGAGGGCTCGGAGGGATGTCCTACGTCCGGAGAGCGGGACGTGATGAGCTGCCCCCGCCGGGGGGATCTGCTGCACGAAGCTGAGCTGTCATTTAGGGATCCGTTTCCTCCCTGAGGATCTGCTCCAAAGCAGCTGAGGTTGGATCTATGGATCCGTTTCCTGCCTGAGGATCTGCTCCAAAACAGCTGAGATTGGATCTACGGATCCATTTCCTCCCTGAGGATCTGCTGTGAAATCTGAGCATGGTTCCAGGGATCTGTTTCCTCACTGAGGATCTCTGCTCCAAAAACCCGAGCTGTGATTTAGGGATCCATCTCCACACTGAGGATCTGCTCCAAAAATCTGAGCTTGGATCTATGGATCCATTTCCTCGTTGAGGATCTGCTGTGAAAAGCTGAGCTTTGATCTATGGATCCATTTCCTCACTGAGGATGTGCTGTGAAATCTGAGCTTGGATCCAGGGATCTGGTTCCTCACTGAGGATTTCTGCTCCAAAAACCTGAGCTGTGATTTAGGGATCCATTTCCACACTGAGGATCTGCTCCAAAAATCTGAGCTTGGATCCAGGGGTCCATTCCCTCCCTGAGGATCTCTGCTCCAAAAACCTGAGCTCAGATGTAGGGATCCATTTCCTCCCTGAAGATCTGCTCCAGAACAGCTGAGATTGGATCTATGGATCCATTTCCTCACTGAGGATGTGCTGTGAAATCTGAGCTTGGATCCAGGGATCTGGTTCCTCACTGAGGATCTGCTGTGAAAAGCTGAGATTGGATCTATGGATCCATTTCCTCCCTGAGGATCTGCCCCAGAAATCTGAGCTCAGATGTAGGGATCCATTTCTTCATTGAAGATCTCTGCTCCAAAAACCTGAGCTCGGATGTAGGGATCTGTTTCCACAGTGAGGGATCTGCTCCAAAAATCTGAGCTTTGATTTAGGGATCTGTTTCCACACTGAGGATCTCTGCTCCAAAAACATGAACTGTGATTTAGGGATCCATTTCCTCCCTTGAGGATCTGCTGTGAAATCTGAGCTTGGATCCAGGGATCTGTTTCCTCACTGACTGAGGATCTGTTATGAAAAGCCAAGCTTGGATGTAGGGATCCATTTCCTCCCTGAGGATCTGCTCCAAAAATCTGAGCTTGGATCTATGGATCCATTTCTTCATCGAGGATCTGCTGTGAAAAGCTGAGATTGGATCTACGGATCCGTTTCCTCCCTTGAGGATCTGCTGTGAAATCTGAGCTGTGATCTATGGATCCGTTTCCTCCCTTGAGGATCTGCCCCCCAAAAGCCGAGCTGTGATTTAGGGATCCCCGCCCCGCTTGTGCCGTTCCTCCCCCACTGAAGGGTCCCATATCTCCGGCAGACCCAGAACCCCCCCAGCACTCACATTCCCCCCCCCTCCCTTCCCCTCCCCCCCCTCCCTTCCCCTCCCCCCCCCCCCTTCCCCTCCCCCCCCCAGGCAGCCGCAAATGCAAGAAGGGTTTCCTGCACTGCATGAACGGGCGCTGCGTGGCGAGCCGCCTGTGGTGCAACGGCGTGGACGACTGCGGGGACGGCTCCGATGAAGTGCCGTGCAACAGTGAGGATGGGGGAGGGGGGGATGGTGGGGGGGGGGACGGGGCATTGGAGGGGGTGGAGGGTCACGATCCACGTCGGCATCGTGCTGTGTGTGCAAAGGGGGGAGGGATGGGGTGGGGGGGGAGAGTTGGGGTTGGGGGGGAGGGCTGGGGTTGGGGAAGGAGGAATGGGGTTGGGGGGGAGGGTCAGGGTTAGGGTTGGGGAGGGACGGTTGGGGTTGGGGGGGAGGGTCAGGGTTAGGGAGGGAGGGATGGGGTTAAGAAGGGGGGTTGTGATTGGGGGGGAGGGTGGGTTTGGGTTGGGGGGAGGGTCAGGGTTAGGGAGGGAGGGATGGGGTTAAGAAG